>JAJHJA010000073.1:600000-767030 GCA_021202915.1 Heliconius himera
GTGGCAAAACATTAGCATTCGGCCTCCCTATACTGTCTGGTATTATGAAACTAAAAGAAAAGGCTTCTTTAAAAGGCCTAGATGTCTATGATATACCTTATAAAAAGAGTTCAGTAAAAAAGAAAGAAGTAAATGAGGTAAAAGATAAAAAAGAAAAGAAAAATAAGAAACAAAAGAAAATTAAAGAAGTACGTAAAGTAGAATCATCTGAAGACGGTTACAGTAGTGGTGAAGAAAATGATAGTAAAAGAAATAAAAATGATGATGGTTTTCTTGAAGAATATGATGTTCCGATGCGGAAAAGAGAAGAATCTGCTGATGAAGGCAATGATAGTGATGATGATGATAACTATGTACATTTATCAGATATGTTAGATTCAGATGATATGGAGTCAGGTGATGATGAAGAAGAATTGGATAGTGAAAATAATGAAAATGGATCTGATGATGAAAATGAATCTGATGATGAACTTGAACAAAATGGATTTGATGATGAAGGCGATGAAACTGATGGTGTTGATGAAGTTGATGAAAGTAATGAAGGTATGATTTTATTTATTATATTATGTTAACAAGCAGAAATGAGATGAGTGATAGGTTTTATGGTTATCCAGTATACATAATTTAACTTCACCTTCTCCACCTATCACCTTGCTCTGTTAATAAAACCGCGACGTGCCTCACCACAATTACAATTACAACTTAACATTTTTTATGAATATATTTATAATACAATTAAATGATTGAGGCAGTTGTGTTGCAAAGGCACAAGGATGTGACTATAACGCAATGGTTGTTGGTTCAGTTCCCACCCAAAGGGATGAATTATTATATATTTTAATTTTTTCTCTCTGGCACCGAGGCAAAATCCGAAATCCACTCAACACGCCATGCTACGAAAAATTATGCGGAAAGTGGGTAACGGGTCTCAACACTATGTTTGCTCTGCCTACCCTGTCGTGTGTGGGATACAGCGTGAAGCTAATTTATTTATTTATTATTATTTGGCAATCATAATACTTTTACATATAAGTAGTAGTTTATAATTCATTCACCTAGCATTTTTTTATTTAGAAAATTGGACTGTGAACGACTACGATTGTGAGTATGATTCTCACTCGACGGAATGTGTCATTTATTTGGTCTCATTATTTTATTTACATTTCCTGTCTCTGGTCGAGAGAGGAAATGAAAATAAAAATACAACAACAATAAAATGCGGCGCTGAGTTACGCCATTCTCAAAAGTTCGGTTTTAAGTGGGGAATGGAGTATTTTGATACTAGGTTCCCTATGCCTACTCTGCTACATACGGGGTACACCATAAAGCTAAAAAGGATTATATGGAGTGCCTTATCTAAAGGATCTCACTGTCTTTTTAACATTTTTTAAAGTGTTATTCCACACTTAAGAAAGAAAAATACTTATTTAGAAAATGTATAAAAATTTGAACGTAGCGGGTTTTTTAAATAAGAATTTCTCACTGTCTTTTCTGCTATGCGGGATACAGCGTGAAAATAAAAAATATTGTATATAACACTTTTTTAAACTATTTAATTATTTTTTTTATTTTTCCAGGTGTAGGTTGCGTGAAAGTGATAGATAACATAGAAATACCGGGTCAAGTTATGGTCAAGACGGGGAAACCATTATATGCCTTAATAGTAACACCAACGCGGGAATTGGCAATACAAATAAGTAGACATTTGATTGCCGTTGCTAAATATACAGGTTAGTTTCTTTTTTAGCAACTCGCTATATCGCGCACATAGGACGGTAGGCAGAGGGAACCTGGGAACCTAGTGCCAAGCCTAGCACTTTTGAGTGACTTGACGGAACTGAACGCCGCACTATGCCTCGACACCAGAGCGAAGAAATGAAAATATAAATGTAAATAAATATTTCATCTCCTCGAGTGGGGATCGACCCCACAACCAGTCGATTTTACAGTCACACTCTGTGCCTCTGCGCCACGACTTGCCACACTTGTCACCAGCTATTTAAGTTTTAATTATTATTGTGTGTCTGATCCTTAATCGGGAGTTTTAATTTCACTACAAATTGCGGCGTTGAGTGCAGCGGCACTCAACGCCGCCGCAAGGATTCGTAACGAAATGATTAACATTAGGTTCAGCCCAACTTGATGATTGCGGGGTACTCTTCGATATATATAACTATACAGTTGATTTGTAAATTGCATAGTTGATAGAAGGGGATACTGTTATAAAAAATATTTTAAACCTTTTTTTAAATAATTCATTCATCACAATGGTTGTAGGCTGCTTTCCGGGCTAGGGTGAATTATTAAATCTACACGGGTACGCAGAGGGGACCTAGTGTCTTAACACTAGGTCCCCTCGTACCCATATAAAATTCCCCCACCCCCAAAAAGGCAAACACTCCATTCCCCACTATTGCCGAATTTTTGGGACATTATGAGTGGCGGAGTTCAACGCCGTGCTTTCTTACCAGAGCGTGGAAAAGAAAAAAAATCGCAAGATATGCGACGATGCTACAGAAAGAAAAAAGATTAAATAATTTAATTCCTCGAGTGTAAATCGAATCCACCGAATAAAATGCATGAAAATATCTCCAATGGTTTGCATTGAAATATATTGCGAACTTTTCTTTATTTTAATTTATTTTAGGTATAAAAATTGCAACAATAGTGGGTGGGATGGCGGCAGTGAAACAGGAAAGAGTATTGAAATCCGGTCCAGAAATTGTGGTAGCTACTCCTGGACGGTTATGGGAATTGCTGAGCCAAGGACAACCACATTTGCAACAATTGCCTTCGGTAAAGTAAGTCATTTTTATATCTTTTGTTTCTTTTTATTACACAATCCGTGACGTTAGCTTCCACCACTCAAGCACTCAAGTGGATTGTGAACGAATTGATTTATTACCGATTTTTTTTTAAATAATATAAAAATATTTTATTACAAAAAACATATAAACATAGCGGGATTTGAACCGCTGAGCGTTAAGCAACTGTGGTCAAAGTTTATACTATTTTCAAGAAGCGCAGGGTCAAATCCCGCAACCCATCAATTATTTATAATTTTTTTTTATATTTTTCCATCCCAAGCGTGTAATAATACTTTGAAAATAACAATAAACATTCCAGATCAGTCATGGTAAAGGCAAACAAGCATTGTTCCATTCCCGATCGAGGAAATTAAATATTTAATATATTTATATTCTCCTCTTGGACGGAAGTAAAGCGCGGCGTTGAGTCCCGCCACTCAACACGCCTCGCCTCTAGAATTCGGCGGAAAGGGGGCAATGGGAATGGAGTGTTTTAACACTAGATTCCCAGGTTCTCTCTGCCTACCTTGCGATACAGTGGATGCAGCGTGAAGTTAAATTAAAAATACAATAACCATTTTTTCCTTTTTCATAGATTTTTAGCCATAGACGAAACTGACAGGATGATAGAAAGAGGTCACTTTGAAGAATTAGAACCATTATTGGAAAGACTTAATTCAGACGAAATACACAAAAATGCTCGGCAAAACTTTGTATTTTCAGCTACTTTGACTTTGGTGCATGATTTGCCTGGACATATGAGAGGGAAGAAGGTAATTGGAATAGTATATTAGTGTCTTGAGGTCGTCATGGCTCAAGGGTACAAGTCGGTGTTCGATTCCCACTCAGTTGTGGGTTCGATTCCCACTCGGAGGAATAAATTATTTAATATTTTTTATTTTCTTACTCTGGTAACGAGGCAAAGCGCTTTATGCGCGTATGAATTTGGAGTAAAGTGGAGAATGGAGTGTCTCAACTCTAGGTTTCCCTCTGCCTACCCTATGTGCAGGATACATCGTGAAGCTAAGAAAGTAAATAAATAATATAAATAATAGAAAGAGTGATATGGTATAGTTATTAATTATGTTTAAAATTTTCAGGTAACGAAAAGAGGTAAAATATTAAATCGTAAAATAGAGAAAATGACACCTCAACAGAAAGTGAAGAAATTAATCACCAAGATCGGCATGACAGATCCTAAAGTTGTAGATATTACAACGCAAAATCTAGGTAAATTATTACCTTATATTTTTAGATATTTATTAGAGATGCCACGAATAGTGATTTGGCCGATAATACCAACTAATTGGCAAAAATTGAAAACTTACAATAAAAATAAAGGAAAAATGTGAAGAGTTAAATTTTATAGAAAAAATCATAACAAACTTATATTTGTAGTTCATTTCATATAAAGTATAAATTTGCGCTTTTATCATAATTTCCGCTTTATGTATTTCATCTTTTCATTTATTATATAGTTGTACTTCCCGTTGAACTACAACCCTGAAATTTTTTTTGACGATCGGTATGTTTATTTATAATATTCGGTATTCGGCCGAATACTGCATGCTATACAGTATTACTGAATACTAAAGTGCCGAGTATTTAAATATAGCCGTAAAGGCCGAATATAGAATAGTAGGTAAATATTGGAACCTCTAGTATTTATTATAAAATTTAATAGCTACGTCATCACTTATGACATATTTCCCCAAAAAAACTTGTTATTGAGAACCCTGGAGTTTATTTCACCCTACTAACTAACAAAGTACTAAATCTGAAAAATAAAACAAAACTTTACGAAAGTTTTATTTGGCAATTCTTGTACATATCCGAATATGTATGTATGTATACAAGGGGCGTTCATTGTATTCACTTAATAAAGTGTTGGTGGCTGCTTATCGAGAATCTGGACCATCATAATCTACTGATCAATAGTGGTCAAGTGACTTCAAAAGAGGCAGAGAGAGCATTGAAGACGATAAGATAGAATGAGATATAAGAGAGATAAGAGAATTATACATGAAGATGCCCAAATAAAGGTTAAAATCATAGCAGAGATGACTAATTTTTCTATCGGTACTATACTATTCTTCATGACTTGCTTAACCTCTCAGGAGACAGTGTAAAGTAGTTCTTGCGAATGTTCACTGCGCCACAGACACAAATGCGAGTCGAGTGCTGTAGAGAGTTTTTAGAGCTTTGTTGGGAAAATCGTTTGAGTGTTTTCGAAAAAATTGTTACTGGAGAAGAAATGTGGGTTCATTATCAGACCCTGAATGTAAACAAGAGTCCATGCAATGGTATAAGGGTACAGACCCTTCAAAATAATTAAAGTCACTTCATCTGCTGGAAAAGTTATGACCACAGTGTTTTGGGACTCAAAAGGAATTACACATTTTAAATGAAACTATTTTAACAGGATTAATCCTTAATAGTATCCGTAATATTAGTCCGTGGTCACGGGTAGACTCAACGGGTGACCACGGACTACTGCAAAGTGTTCGAAACGTCGGGTTTCCAAAATGTAAAAACTTAAATATACGCTATTAATCCGGTTAAAACAATTTCATTTAAAATTCAAAAAGGATTTTTGTGGACTGAACATAAAAATAAAGGTAAGACCATAAACGCAAGAAGATCCTACGATTCAACTCTGCGTAATTTAAGGGAAGAACTTAAAGAGAAAAGATGGGATAAATTGGCGGCCGGTGTATTGCTTCTCTACGACAACGCCCCGGTTCATACAGTGCGTGTTTCCAAGGCTGCTGTTCGCGATTGTGGCTGTGAAGAGCTGAAGGCGGTGGCGGTCGTGTAGAAAAGTATTTTTTACAGGGAATCGACAGGATAATATCACGATGTAAAAATATATAGGTTAGGTGTTGGTAATGGGGGACTATATTGAAAAATTATAATATTTTTGGATTAATTTGTGTGTTTTTTCAGGCCGATATCGAGAATACATTAAACCTCCTATGTAAACATTCCCCCAAGCGAGAATCAAATCTATAGTCATCATGTGTTACTGTACACAGTGCTTACTTCTAATAGCTTTAGACATGTTTCTTTATATATTTTTTTCTTATTTCAGGTACAGCAGAAACATTAACAGAGTGTAGAATAGCTTGTTCGCTAGACCAAAAAGATGGTTATTTATATTATGTATTGAAAAGGCACCCGGGAAGAACTATTGTGTTTTGCAATTCCATTGGCAGTGTCAGGAGGTATAAATTAAATATATTATTAATATATATATATATATATATATATATATATATATATATATATATATATATATATATATATATATATATAATATAAAATGGGTAGTTAAGGGGCTAGTCGTGGCGCAGGGGCACAAAGTCTACTTGAAAATTCGACTGGTAGTGGGTTCGATCCCCACTAGAGGAAATTAAATATTTACTTATGTTTATATTTTCATTTCTTCGCTCTGGTGTCGAGCGCGGCGTTAAGTTCCGCCACTCAACACGCAATACCTCCAGAATTCGATGGAAAGGGGGGAACTAAGTGTTTTAACAGTAGGTTCCCTCTGCCTGTGTGCTGTGTGCGGGATACAGCGTGAAGCTGATTTAACTTTTTTTTAAAATGGGCAGTCGTAAACGCTGGGGCTGTGGTTGTGTGGTGCTGATATTGGGTTATATTAATTATTTTGAGAAGACAAAGCATGCCGTCGCCCCTGTCGACATGCAATGCTCCAGAACAAAGTTGGAGAACTGACACTATCCTCTTTCTGCGTAATCTGCTGAAAGAAAAGGATAATACTTATTTAGAAGATGAATATTTAGATTTCCAAAGTATGGAATAACACTTTAATTTTTTTTAAAAAAACAGAGCTTATCGTTGAGTTCTGCAACCCATCAACCGATGCCCTTTAATGCCAATTGAATGATTTAGTATTTAATTTTCAATACATCCCTAAATACCGAATATTTTTTTATTTTTTTTTTTTATTATTTTTTTTTACTCAACAGATTAGCTCAATTGCTTACACTACTCAAGTGCAACCCGCTGCCGTTACACGCGAGTATGCCGCAACGACAAAGACTTAAGAATTTAGAAAGGTAATCAGTTTATTTATATATTTAATAGCATCATTACTTTAAAGAGAATATGCATAGAAAACTAAAGTTTCAGCTAATTCAATAAAACTATTATTTTACAGAAATTTATTCTAGGAAAAGATTTTAAATTGATATCACTTTTGTTTATACTTTTTTTATAGTTTGAAGCAATTGAAACAAAACAAACAGTAAATGTGTAAATATGCAAAAATACGAGAGTGAAAACTGCATTTAAATTGGTTAAGCCCTTTCTGAGATTAGCTCAGAGACTAACAGACAAACGGAATATATAATGTTGCCAAATGTCCCCAATAACATTTTTTGTTAATCTTCCATTTACTGACAGCAACCAGTTACATTTTTATTAATTATGGAAAGTTTCCAAACTTTCATCAAAATCAATATAAATTATGTTGAAAAGAAACAAACACCTAAAAATGTACACCTAAAAACTTCAAATTCAATTTAAAATTAATATCATAATTATTATATTTATGTATTCTTCTTCTTTCATCTCCTTTAATTAATTATGTTTAACCGACTTCAAAAGAATGGAAGTTATCAAATATAAACTGTATTCTATTTTATAGTCTTAATAATTAGAAAGTCCTCATTTACACTGATATTTAACTGACTTTATAGAAACTTCGTGTCTATTTTTCCTTAGATTTAGAGATGATCCGCACGGTGTGTTAGTGGCCACGGACGTAGCCGCCCGAGGTTTGGACATACCTGACGTAGACCATGTTATACATTATCAAGTGCCTAAGACTGCAGAGGTTAGTGACTTAGTGGTTTAGTGAAAATTTTTATTTAAGTATGATTTATTGATAGTAGTGAACAAGGAAGTGTATTTTGAATACATTTACCCTATTCTTCCAGAACTATGTACATCGTAGCGGTAGAACGGCCCGAGCTAACAAAGAAGGTTTAACAATATTAATGATGGAGCCGGCCGAAGCTTATTCCTATGCGAAATTATGTAGGACTTTGAATAAAAGTAAGTTTATTTAGCTATTTTGTTACTACATATATAATATGAAAAGTCAGTCGTGGCGCAGATGCACAGTGGTGCGACAGGTTGTGGGTGCGATTTATACTCTAGAAAATGATATATTTAATATTTTCTATGTACACTCTGGTAACAAGGCAAAGCGCGGCGTTAAGCTCCGCCACTCATCACTCAATGCCTCCAGAATTCAAAAGTGGGGACTGAGTCCTTTAACACTACGTTCCCATATTCGCCCTGCCTACTCTACTGTAGTGGGATCAGTGTGAAGCTAAAATATAATTTATAGTTTATACCTTATTGTTGTATATATTTATTTTGTTTTTTTAGCATCTGAACTAGCAACGTTCCCCGTGTGTGCCTCCTCACTGTCACCTATAAAGGAAATAATAAAAATTGCGAGAGATCTTGATTCTTTACTACTAAAAAAGAAAAGAGCGACACAAGCTCAAGGATGGAGGGACAAAGTGGCCAAGGATATGGACATGATAATAGATGATGATGACGTGTATCCTTTTTTGTAAATCTTTTTTAGCTTTTTTAAAATATTATTTTAGCTTCACGCTGTATCGAGCATGTAGCACGGTATGCGAAGGGAACCTAGTGCTAAGACATTCCATTCGCCGTCTTCCGTCCGATGTTAGGAACTCAACGTCGCTATGCTTTGTTACCAAAGCGAGGAAATGAAAATACAAACCCGTTTAAGCTTATTATTATATTATAGCCAAATTTTTACTTAAATTTGTACCATATGTGTTATTCTAATGTATAAGCTATATTACTGTATAGTTCCATCATAAATCTATTCAGTAGTTATAATTTGAAAACAGAACAAACATCCATCCGCACAATATTGCACATTAATAATGTAAATTATATTAATAATATTAATATGGTAAAATGGAAATAACTTTTGTTTTTGTATGACATATGACACATTTTAAATGTGAGGGATAACTCTTATCGCAGTTACAGTGCGGTCGACGAGTCGTGGCTACCCTGAAGTAAGCTGACCTGCGAAAATTAGACTTAAGGATTGTTCTTAATTTTGATTGTTTTTTTTTTCTTTCGAAATCTAACTTTAGGGCAGTCACAACTCGTCGACAGTATTATACAGTAGAAATCGACACGACTAACGTGATGTAATATACCCCAATAAATGGACTATATATCAACACAAATAGAAGTTTTCAAGTCGAACTAGTAATTACCGAGATTAGCGCGTTTTTTTTCAACAACATTTCAATTTTATAACAGTTCAACGTTTTTCAACAACATTTCAATTTTATTACAGTTCAACATTTTTTAACAACGTTTCAATTATATTACAGTTCACCATTTTTCAACAACATTTAAATTTGAGGCCGGTCGTGGCGCAGCGGTACGAGGTGTGACTGCAAAACCGACTGGTTCTGGGTTCGATTCCCACTCGAGGAGATGAAATATTTACTTAAATTTATATTTCCATTTCTTCGCTCTGGTGTCGAGGTTAAGCGCGGCGTTGAGTTCTGCCCCTCAACACGCAATGCCTCCAGAATTCGGCAGAAAGTGGGGAACGGAGTGTCTTAACACTAGGTTCCCTCTGCCTACCCTGCTGTGTGCGGGATACAGCGTGAAGCTAATTTAATTTTTTAATTTAATTTAAATTTTATAACAGTTCAACATTTTTCGACAACATTTCAATTTTATAATAGTTCAACATTTTTTTTTCAATTTTATAATATTAATATATGTAGATTTATACATGTTATATTATCCTTGACCAAAATGAAACAGTCCCGTAGCACAATTCGATCCCACCATAGACAAAGCGCTAAAAACTAAGAAACGTCAATTGGAAATAATGATGTCCAGACCGCTGTTCCCAAAAGGTTTCTCATTTAAATATCCAACATTGAATGAACCTGATGCGTTAGTGCAGACTACTGAAAACGCATTGCAGGTAAGAAAACGATGTTAAAATCACTTTCTTTAATTTTTACTCTTTTAAATTTATGTTGTTATGTTTTTTTATGGTATTTTGCGGTTGTTACTTTTTCATGCTATAATTGAAATGTTAAATTAAATAAAACGCAATTTCAAATGAGGCTATATTCTAAGCTGTATATTGTAAAATTTCACGGTTTTGGCCGTATAGCGGTGTAGTCAGAGGAAATCTAATTTAAAGACACTTCGTTCCCCACTCGCCGCCCAATTCTCGAGACATTGCGAGTTTTGTTGCTGAACCCAACGCTGCGCTATGTTTTGTTAGGAAGACAGAGCGCAGCGTCAGTCAAAATAATTCATTTCAATGAGGGTTTGATTCCCTTATAAGGGAATGAAATATTTAATATTTTTATTTCTTGTGTGTTCTGGTAACAAGACAAAGCGAGGCGTTGAGTTCCGCCAATCAACACGCAGTGCCCTAAATGCCGAAAAGTGGAGAATGGAGTCTTAATACCATGTAAGTTCCCACTGCCTACGCTGCTATATGCGGTATAGCAGAGTAGGCAGAGGGGACCTACAGTGTGAGTGGTGCCTATAAACCTTGAATCTGAAAAAAAGGAAAATATATATATTTACCAAATTATTTTATTTTGCTTGATATTTCGAGCACTACGTCATGGATAGTTTATATTAATGTCACCCGTAAAGTTACAGAAAGTTTCATTATAATAATCGCTTATAATAAGTTAGCAGAAAACGCCTTCGTTCGGAGTAATTTGTCTCTATGTTCTTTCCATTAAGCCACTTATTAAATATACACTTATTATTATACACTTATTATTATATATTTTTTAAATAATTTACAGGTAATGAAAAAAGCTTTAGAAACGGGACAATTGAAAAAGGAAAAACGTAAAAGTAAAAATGAACCATTACTAAAGTTACAGAAAGTTTTTAAACAAGAAAGAAAAGCTAAATAAATATTTTTTTATAAAATACATACTTTTATTTATATAGCTAGTGTCCTTTTTTACTTTAGTTTTTTTCTATCAGCTTCACGCTGTATCCCGTAAACAGCAGGTGAGGCAGAGGGAACCTAGTGTTCAGACACTCCGTTCCCCACATTCCGTCGAATTCTGGAGGCATTGCGTGCTGAGTGACGGAACTGAACGCCGCGCTTTGCCTCGACACCACAGCGAAGAAATGGAAATATAAATTTAAATAAACGACTGGTTGTGGGAACTCGAGGAAATGAAATACATTTCGTCGAGTTCCCACAACCAGTCGTGCACAACGTGTGCCTGTAAACGCATTGGTTGTGGGTTCGATTCCCACTTGAGGGACTGAATTCTATTAAATCCCACGCGAATTTTAAAGTTAGTTCTTAACAAAAACACGTTGCTAAGGTAACACGAGTGTTGTGCATCACAGGCTCCTTTAATGTAACTAATATCATTTTTTATGTATAGTAAACACGAAGCGTAAGCTGAGCTTTGCATTTATGTGAGTGATCACCAGAAGAGCCAGGAAAAAACTTTAAAATAAGTTATTATTACTGATCAAAACAAAAAAAAATAAAAGAAATAAATCAATTCTTCTACTTCGGACTTCCATTCATTCTCGTCATTTTAATTCTCATCTGTTGTGTTTATTGTGATTATATTGAATTGTTCCGCTATATCAAGAACAGCGTTGTGACTTCGGTTTTTTTTTTGCACTCAGCAGAATTCTTGCCAGTCTTCAAAAATAAAAACCGAAAAATTTTAATTACTTAAAATATCGAGAACTACTGAATGGAAGCTAATGAATTTTGGCATGGTAATAGTTCAAATCCTAAAGCAATTTATAGTATATTTTTCATCATAGAGTATACAGAAATTTTAGTAGAAAAAATAAAATAATTATATTATTTAAGCAATTGGTGAAACTTTTAAGTAAATCGGTTCAGTACTTTCGGAGATTAGCGTGACCATACATGTAGACAGACAAGAAATTAAAAAAAAATCTTTTTATTTTCTATTATTCTTTTTAAGTGTCCCTCTATCCATTTAAGTCCAAATTACTAAATGTACAGACAAAATCTTTTTACTGTCTTTTTATATATAGAGATTATTTATGTCGATGTATCAGGGACGTAAATACGGGGACAGAGCTGCCATTTTAGTACAGAGTAATCTCTAAAAAATATTTTTACGTATTATAGTTAAAGAATAAAAAGAATGTGTGATTCCTCTATAGAATATATTATTCCACATTATGTCATAAAAAACAGTGCATATAAAGGTATCTGTAGTTTAACTATTTTCAATTACTATCAACACTACAATGTCGATAGTAATGTGGTATTATCGTGTAATTTTAAATATTTTGAATATTTTCCCGCCATTATGATGAAAAACATACCATAGTTTTAACTACTCTATAAAAACCTAATATCTACAATTAAAATCCTAAAAATAAGTTATTTTTTCAAACAAAATAAATTATAAAATTATTGTTGAAAAACAAAACGCCATTTGTCATGAACGACGCACACAGACATAAACCTAAGTTTCCCAAAGGGAAACCGCCGCATACGCCTCATTTTCAAATCGAGTCGTAGGTATTGGTGGCAAAGTTGTTAAACCTTTAGTAGTATTTTTGTAGTAGTATGTGTTTACGTTATTGGTATCTATGCGTAACTGCGTCACACGAAATACAGGTATGGATATACATCGTCAAATAAAAAAAATCCTACGTCTAAACTGTTGGGGTATCGTGATTAATTTCTATAGGTATGTAAAAAAGGTTCCCGTAAAAGAAGCGCTGACCCTTCCAGTCGTGCCGCAGGCGCACATAGTTGTGACTGTAACGTGACGTAAGGGGTTCGATCCCCACTTGGAGGAATTAAATTGTAATTTAATAATATTTTCATTTTTCACATCAGTCACATATCAAACGCAGTATCTTAACACTAAGTTCCCTCTGCCTACCCAGCTATAGGCGGGAGACAGCGTAAAACTGGTTTTAACTTTTGTGTGAACCGATTAAAATAAAAGTAATACTAAATATTTAAGAGAAGTTAGCCAAATTACAAAAGTGCACTTAAATCGGTAAAACCGTTTCTAAGATTATCGTGAACAAACGCACAGACAAACAGACAAACTGATCAAGTTCTTTTCAGTTGTTAAATGTCCGTAATAACAATTTTTCTAATATATTTTCTATGTACAGACACCGATGAGTTTGAATTTTATTGTAAGTATCGATAAGTTGTATTTTTATTACAATTGAAAATTCTTATGGGAGGTACGAAAGAACGTTGAAATCTTAAGTGCGTTGGAAACATACGTTACAGGTATATTAAAAAACGAACATAATTCATTGTATTAAGTAAATAATTCTGTGGTTTAAGCGGGCGAAGCCGCGAGCGGGTCGCTAGTAATAAATAAAATGTCTTGCAAAAATGTAATTTTTATTTAATTACTTCATAAATAAACAAGAAGGGAAATCAAACAATGTAAGACATTTGAAATTATTTATTCACTACAATGTATATTCTAAGGGCAGTGCGTCGTATAGCATATAACAAAGTAATCAGAAGAAACTAGTAGCTTAATCATAGTTTTACTTTATGTTTTTTAACAAATAGTTGCAAAAATTAATTTATACTTATATTTGAAATATTTGAGAATTTAATTGATCTAACATTCTAATAACATCCTAGTTTAGTTATAACTATTAAAACCTTAGTTTATTTTATTAGAACTAAATTGATTTGAATATTGTGGCTGTGTGAACCAATACTGTAATTTTAATCTCTTAAAACATCTTAATTATAATTTATCATATTTAAAAAATTCGTCACCTAAAGCTTTGGTCGCCCTGTTAGTAAAAAAATATATTTATTTTGGATCGAGTGATAGCGCCTTTAACAAATAAAGCCAATATTTCTTTGAATTTATATGATATATATTTAAGATTCTCTCGAGTAATACTCGACAGAAACTATTTACTTACATTTTATACACCACTAAAGTTTATCTAAAAAAAAATGCAAACAACTATTTTCAAAATATATTAATCTATGTTTATACTAACTTAAATGTCAATACACGATAGTTTTACAAAGTGAATTATATATTAAATATTTTCATTTTTTTCAAATTAGTCTTAAGTGGGCAGTAAAAGTATTAAAGTTAGGGCCTCACACAAGGCTTTAAATTGGGTATAGGAACTACAAAAGCAATACTATACATAGCTATAATGCTGCTGGATTGTATTTAAACAACGAACGAACGTTTCGAACACTTTGCAGTAG
This sequence comes from Heliconius himera, assembly GCA_021202915.1. Classification (NCBI taxonomy): domain Eukaryota; kingdom Metazoa; phylum Arthropoda; class Insecta; order Lepidoptera; family Nymphalidae; genus Heliconius; species Heliconius himera. Next base: position 614,125 of record JAJHJA010000073.1, read on the forward strand.
TCCGTGGTCACGGGTAGACTGAGGTGGCATTATTTATTAATATATTAACATTAAAATATGATTACAATTGAAAATTATTCAATGAAATATTACCTATGCGTTTCTGAGTTTTAATTTAAATTTCTTTCTGATAGTCAGAGAAAAATTTTCTTCCTATTTATAAGATTTAACTGGTGATTGTTTTTCATGATTAATATGAAAAATAGACAACAATCCATGTATTATAAGGTATTTTTTATAACATATAAGAAATCCATAATCTCACACAAAATCATTAAAACAAAATATACAATAATCATAGTAAATCTAAGTAGTACAACAACAGTTGACAGTTCATATAAATATAAAGTTAAATACAAATACAAATATATATATATATATATATATATATATATATATATATATATATATATATATATATATATATATATATATATATATATATCAATAATTAAAAATATCTAATATGAATCATTTATACTAAATACGCAGGAAACGCACGCAGCCTCTATCAGCAGCTTATTTAAAAGAAAATACTAAAAAATCATATTATCCTCCTTTGCGTAGTCGGGTGATAATTAATTCATCAATGGATTCGTATGCAATACAGTCGTCGGAGAAACGCAAGGAGATCCATACTGAAAACTTAGTCAGCGTCTACTAGTCAAAGCTTTGTAATCAGGACGTATGTACATGAACTTCCCTAAACATTCTTTTTTTTTATTTCTAATTTATATTAATTTTGAATAGCTAAGATGATATCGGACAAGGGCAATAAATAATTAATGACATTAATTTGTTTAATAATAATATGTTTTAATCAACAACATTCGCGTTGTCACGTCCGTTCCCATTTCGGTGGGTTTGTTTAATCAAAAATCTTATATTTTTTTCTTACTATGACACAAAATTAGTCTATTGTAAACATAAAACAAATATTACAATAAACTCTGTAAATTTTTCTTACAGTGAGCAACACTTATAAAGACGCATTCACAAAATTAAATTACTTAATTTTAAACATTTAGTAATCTTGACTGAAATGGATAGTCCCTCTATCTATTTCAGTCTAGATTAATAGAAAAAAAAATTCACGATACTCAACACGCAATGCCTCCAGAACTCGGCGGAAAGTGGGGAACGGTGTATCTTAATACTAGGTTCCATCTGCCTACCCTGCTGTGTGCGGGATACAGCGTAAAGCTGGCTATTATACAATATTTTATACAACAAAGTAAGCAAAATTGAATTATTAATGGAAAAATACCTTCATAAATCATAATAGTTAAGTTTAAGTCGTAATTAATTCAACACAGATATAAAGAACGATTTGATCTTCAAGGACATATCAAGTAAATTCATAGATTTTTTGGTTCGTTCGTTCGTTTGAAATAATTCTGTATAAAAATGAGTAAAAACATCCTATCTACGTGGACACTGTAATATCTACATATTTACCAATTGTACATTTAGCTAATAATATATGTAACTAATTTAAAAACTGTACAGGAGTTAATATGCAATCATTACAGTTATTTTACAAAGAACATTATGAATCCTTACCCAATAATTTAACATTTAAGGCTGGTTCTGAAGCAGTAAATTAAATTATTCAATGACATCAGCTCATTTAACAGAGTTTTAAAATTATGATGAGTACTTATTAGTAATTCTTCAATCAATAAAATCTAAAGAAATGAAATACATCGTCGTACATTCGTCCAGTTCCCACAACCAGTCGCGTTTACAGTCACACTTTGTGCCTCTGCACCACGACTGGCCTCACTTACTTCAGTATTTTATGAAATAATAGTTAAAATATAATAAAAGTAATTTTCTATTTATTATCCTGCATAAAGTAGAACAGGCAAAGGGAAAAGATAAGACATTTCGTTCCCGTATTCCTTTCCCTTTTTAATTCTTGTTCAGTGGCCGTGTCGCGTTTTGTGTTATTAAAAGAAAGTGGGGAAATATTCCGGTCTCCTCGTGCGAACAACTTTCCAAACAAGACATGACAAGTGGAGAGTTCTTCTTTCCTTCATTCTCAAAATAGACTTGTCAAGTAAGTACGGAGAGACGCGACTACACCTCGGGATATCGAAACAGAAACGTGCACACGCGTTCTGTACTCGCTGGATGGCGCGTTCAGTTTTCTTGTACAAGCGCGGCCCGTAAACAGTGTCACAGTAAGCTAAATTGCTTAGTATCTGGGCTTCAACCAAGGTGACTCTTACTTTCTCCGATAAGTACTCCCGCAGTCCATATAATACTTTTTTTTTATTTTATTTATTTTTAAGGGAAACATAATTGCAAAAAAACTGCTTACGTAATACTTGAACGGCCCCTTATTTGGGATTTTACAATTGAACCATCAATGTTTTGTACCTCCTGTTAAAAATCGGAAGCGGGTAACGTTTTTAAAGAAAACACGTTAAAAACACACATCGTCTATATGATTCTAAACTATTTTGAAAGAGATACTATGTAATTGCAATAAGTGATATGTATCACCTACTAACAATACTTCACACTAGTTTCCTTCCAACAGGGGCCGTCACTTACAAGCGAGTGCCCCCGACTGATACAATTCCACTGCTTTTATAGTTATTTTCCACCTAAATCTACCCTCTTTTACACGAGTACGCTAACACGGCCATCCTGCATGGTGCCCGCCCCGGGCACCTCACGAGTCGGGATAAATCACTGTGACAATAAACAGCAGTTAGTCGTGCGCCAAAATTATACTGTATCATAAAACAGTCCCATAATGGAGTTTTGCTCATTTTATCATTCTTTACACTGAAATAGCTCGACAACGTGACCCAACTTAAAAGGAATATGCCGCACTTAGGAAACCCTAAAGGAACTATGCCACACTTAGGAAACCTAAAGGGACTATACAACACTTAGGAAACCTAAAGGGACTATGCCACACTTAGGAACCCAGACTCATAGCTCAACACAACTTGGCCTTAAAGAGCATTTCACTCACTTAAGCGTTCCAAGTTGTTAAAGTCGTCTCCCTCTTAAAGAGTATTTTTCTCACTTAAGAGTACCAAGATCAACTTTGAGCCCACATGTCAACATTATAAAAATTGTAAAATGTGGCTAACTTACTCTCAAAGCATTATGCACACACCTGTATTTTCGCTCGGTCTAACCTGACACTTGCTTATTATTCATCCTTGATTCGATCCATTTTTCGAGTCCTTATGACACCACAATAAAATTACTAAAACAATAAAATTATTAGTAAAGGAGTCCTTCTATTTTTTGATAATAATTTCAAACAGCAAAGATTTTATAATAAGAAATAGCTTTTAATTTTTAGAATACTAAACTTTCAATCCAAAATACCAATGGGGCGAAGACACACATAAAGATATGAAAACTTCATGCGTATCCCACTTCTGATGTTAAAAATCGGAAGCGGGTAACGTTTTTAAAGAAAACACGTTAAAAACACACATCGTCTATATGATTCTAAACTATTTTGAAAGAGATACTATGTAATTGCAATAAGTGATATGTATCACCTACTAACAATACTTCACACTAGTTTCCTTCCAACAGGGGCCGTCACTTACAAGCGAGTGCCCCCGACTGATACAATTCCACTGCTTTTATAGTTATTTTCCACCTAAATCTACCCTATTTTACACGAGTACGCTAACACTCCACAAACTGTTTTCTCCCTGTTAAAAATGAGCAAAACCAGTCACATGCCGACTGGGTCACTCCGTAATACGACATTTTCGCAAGTGAAAGTTTATTATTAATACAGTCGAACGCTCTTGAAAAATCAAGCAACACCAACATTGTCCCATAACCACACTTGGCAAGAGATTTTCATTTTCAAAGTATTTAATTAACTGGGAATAAACAACTCTTTCTATGACTTTTGACATTACAGGTAAAATACTAATAGGTCTTAAATCTTTGTATTCTTGAACTGCGTTCACGTTAGGGATACTTTTGCTACCTTACATATTTACTTTTGCTACCTTACATATTTCTGGAAAATTATTTGTTTTTATACATTCATTAATTAAGTCAGTAATTATTGGTAAAGTAGATGGAAGGGTCATTTCCAACATTGTAATATTAATTGAATCGTGTCCACATGCAATTAGCTTTGATGTTCATAATAATTTGTTTTATTACCGTTTCTGAGCAAGGTTCCAACGTAAGCCGACTGTCGGAGAATTTATTTACCATGAAGAAATCCAATGTAGCCTTATCGCAATTTGAATTGCCCTGAATATTCAAAAAGAAATCGTTGATTTCATCAGCGTTATTTATGTGTTGAGGAATATTATATACACCATTATCAATTGACGATACAGATCTTTTAAGATATAACCACATTTTTGCAGAATTTGACACATTTGAATTAACGTAGAAGGTAAAAAAGGCTTTCTTTTCTCGATGTATTGCTCCATTAACATAATTTTTAAGATTTTTATAGTAATCTAAGTGCACCTTAGAACCAGATTTTCTGGCTCGAAATAGTGCTGAATCTCTAACGCCCAGTATTAATAACCTATCTCCAACGTCAATCTTAGATTGTTTCATACATCTATCCAATCTAGAGATTGGATAGATGTATAAAACACTCTAAGATTGACGTTGGAGATAGGTTATTAATACTGGGCGTAAGGGTCATCATTAGTTTAATAGTGTCAGTTAACCAGGGAGAACTTTGATGTAATATTTTTATTTTCTTTACTGGTGCATGTTTTTCGAATAAAAAGGTAATAAGATTAATAAACGAGTAAAACTTATCATCAATTGATTCTTGTGTAAATACGTTTATCCAAGTCATGGAGCTTAAATCGTTGAAAAATATATCTTTGTTAATTCTTACTAGGTCTCTTTGGTAAATATATCTAGATGTTTTTGGAGGCTTGTTGAGTGAACAATCAACCAGGACCATTGCATGATCAGTCAAGACAGGATTGTGGTGAATCTTTACTTCATTGCAAAGTTCAGGGGAATTGTAATGACTAGATCTAACAAAGAAACTGTGTTGTCTGTAATACGGGTCGCGTTCTTAACCAATTGTGTTAAGTTATATTGTCTTAAAAAGTCCATAAAACTGGTTACTTTATTACACGAAGAGTCTAATATATTAATATTGAAGTCAGTCAATAAAAACATGTGTTTATATCTTCTAAACATATTGAAAGACTCACTTATTGAGTCAATAGCTACATCAATCGAAACATGCTCCGGTCTATACGCAGTACCAATTATAATACAACTCATACCCGGTAGTTTGACTTCAAGCCACATTTGTTCCAGTTGAGAATGCGGATGAGTTTAATGTAATTAATATAATTTTTTATACAAAGTGGAAGTGTCAGCGCTCCTTTTACGGGAACAGCATATAGGGTAAAATATTTTAAACCCATACCTAAAGAAATTAATCAAGATACCTTAAACGTTTAGACGTAGGATTTTTTTTCATTTCATTTTTGATGTTTATCCATACCTGTATTTCGTGTGACGCAGTTACGTTAATCAACTTTGAACTTTGCGGCCAATAACTACGACTCGATTTCGGAATGAGGCGTATGCGGCGGTTTCCCTTTGATAGATTTATGTGCGCATGCGTCGTTTTTGACTAATGGCGTTTTATATTATAACAATAATTTTATTATTTATTTTGTTTGAAAAAATCACTTTTTAATTTTTGGGAAAAAAATAATAATGTATAAGGCTTTTATAGAGTTGTTAAAACTGTGGTTCCATTTAAAGTGGTGGACACTCCCACCCTGTATATTTGCATAGATTTTATTTAAGAAGTATACTAATAATGAATTCTCATGTTGATACAGATAATAATTTGAAATATAAAAAACAATTTAACCAGTTACTAGACATCCGGTTACAAATTAATTGTTTTTGTACCAATATGGTTATTTATCTTAATACTTGTAGTATTAAGATAAATAATAATTTTTCAAGGATTTATGAACTTAAAAATTGGTTATTTCAAATAAATATTATAACGAACCAGTGTAACCAGTATCTTACGCTAATAACTTATTATATTTAAAATAGATCTAAAATAAATCTGTCCGCGATATAGTTTAGGTATTTTATAAATTGCAACGACTTTGCAGTCTATACGTTTTAGTTATGGTTGTGCTTTGTCTGTAATTTCTGTCGGTCCCTCATTGTAATGGAACAAGTAAATCGAAATAAGTAATCTTTCTGTATTACACATAATTATGGGCGTAGGGCTCCAGGACGAAGAGTGGGCCGTGCCCTGTGCCCATCTCAAAATTGTCTGGTTCTCACTCCAGAATTGTTTGGTGCCCACCCCAGACTTTTTATAAACAAAACACACACGTATTCTGAGTGCCCAATGTAACTCTAAGATCAGTTACAGCATAAGTTGTTTAAACGCATTATGTAATGTGATGTAGCCTTCCTTGATAAAATTACAATCAAGTACATATATGCTTTTCAATTGACATTAGTAGTTGCTGAGATTAGCGCGTTCAACCAAACATACTCTTGACTTTTATAATATTAGTACTTTTATATATAAATATAAGATAAAAAAAAACGTGTTCTAAATAATCTTACACACACTTACAAAAGCATCTATACATAATATTTTGGTAAAATTAAAATATATATTGTAATTAATAATTCTTCAAAATAATTTAATTAGTCTTTTGACGTCGAAACATAAATAAAATATTTAACTATTTTTTTTACTATGTTTAATAAACATACAATGTGGTTGATAATTGTATATTTTGTAATTTTAACAAGTTCTTGAGATTAGTGCATACAATTAGTATAGATAGATAGTTATATAGTAAAGAATTATGTACAAATGATGACTTAGTACATAAACCTTTTAACAATAGTTCAGGTGACCCACAGCGAAATAATAAAAAAAAAATCAGCTTGACGCTGTGTCCCGCACACAGCAGGGTAGGCAGAGGGAACCTAGTGTTAAGACACTCCGTTCCCCACTTTCTGCCAAAATCAGGAGGCATTGCGTGTTGAGTGGTAGAACTCAACGCTGCGCTTAACCTCGACACCAGAGCGAAGAAATGGAAATATAAATTTAAGTAAATATTTCATCTCCTCGAGTGGGGATCGAACCCACAACCAGTCGGTTTTACAGTCACACCTCGTGCCACTGCGCGACCACTGGCCTCCACTGCGCCACCACTGGCCTCTAGCGAAATAATTATTAATCTAATAATCGGCTTCACGCTGTATCTCGTACACAACAGGGTAGACATATGGAACCTAGTGTTAAGAGCCACCGCTTCCTACTTTCCGCCGAATTCTAGAGGCATTACATAACCAGTTGCGGTCACAGTCACACTTTGTGCCCCTACGCTACGCCTGGTCTTAATATATATTTTTATACTATTTTATACTCTTTTTAAAATACAATTACCCACTTTTACATTACAATTTATATTTAAACACGTTCCATTTCTCTAAATCAAATAATTATACTTAAAAATAATAAAAGTACTATACTTTATATGCCAATACAAAATTATTATTTATTATATTTTATTAAATAATTATTATGTATATTGTAATTATCATCATAAATTATTATTGTTAATTAAATCATATCATATTGAAGTATAATACAGAATATAATTATATTAAATAGCGGGTGGTATAATGCGAGGTATTATATTATCTGTTACAATTGCGCGTCGTCGATAAATGGGCTATGACCGTAGGAATTTCAGTAAATCATCTCTTCATGCTTCCTTACACTATACAAAGAACTTATATGACAAATTTCAGATGTCTTTCGTTGTATGTCAGTCACTCAGTAGCTGAATAGTTTTATTTTTTTTTAAACTTGCTTGCGACTTTGCGTGGACTAGACTATCTATCTATAATTTCACGCTGTATTCCGCACATAGTAGGGTAGGCAGAGGGAACCTCAGAACCTACCTGCCTACCTAGGCACTTTCGCCTCCCGCTTTCTGCCAAGTATTGAGTGTTGAGTGGTGGAACTCTACGCCGTGCTTTGCCTCGTTACTAAAGCGAGGAAATGAAAATCTCTATAATAAAAGTATAGAAAAGTAATATTTTTGTACACCAAAGAATAACATAAATTAGGTTGAATAATATATCATTAAACATTACGTATAAAGATAGTAATGTTGGTATTGTGAAAAATTATAATGTACGCAATGTACATACGTAGGTACGTGTACGGTAGCCGAAGAGGGGACTTTTGGGATTTACTCAAGCGTCATAGAAACCTATTGGGTTGCGAAGCTTAGATGATAACAAGAAAAAAATGTCATACAATACATATCTTTTGATCGGTGGGGTATAGATTTTCAAAAATGAAAAAAAAAACACTTGCATGGACATACTCGAGCGCGTCAGATATTGATATCATTAATTCCCTACGTATTCTTAAAAATGTAAATATGTTAATCTGACTGTTTCCGTGATGCAAAAAAAAAATCATCGAGCGCGGCAGATTTTCTAAGGGGATGTTAAGTGAACCTGAAAAAAGCCCCTTATATAAAAATCTGACGGTTTGAATGTGACGCAAGCTTGCAAATATTGTTGGAATGTGCAAAAAAATTCGCCATTTTGAAATACTCAAGCGCGTCAGATTAAGATATATATGGTTCATCTTCATGCCCTAGACTCAGAAAGAGTGAGAGAGGAATAGAAACACGGATAGAGGAATATAGGCAACGCGTAGCTGCTTTAAAATTTATCGATCAATTTTTATTACTTAGGCTTGTGGAATTCGTCAGATTATATATTTTTCGAAATCCTTGAATTTAAATTTAAATCCTTCCCTTTAAAATAAAAAAAATAAAAGAAGATAACTTTTTTTTACAACTTTGTAGCCCTCCCCCTTCTTTACGTCACTCGCAAATTGTCAGATTAATTGAATATACACGATTTAGCATGTAACTAACTTACTCGCTCTCGCTACTTACCGCGCTCGAGTAAATCCCGAAAGTCCCCTCTTGGGCTCCCGTACTATAATTTTGAACGTTTTGAATATTTTTTCACAGATATGATCATAGACAGATGAAAAACATAGACTGTCTTTTAATTTGAGAAAATAATTTATTAATTATAAGCATGTTTTTCAGAAGCAATAAGAATGAAATTAATTTCTATAAATATTATATAAATATTCACGATATAATGTGATTGTGATTGTTTTTTTAAATAATGTTTATTGTTCAAATGTAATTCTCTAAAAAAAGAGTGCACAAAAAAGTGATTACGTTTACGTAGCAGTAAATTAATTAATTCATTCAAATTGACGAATGTCACAAAATAAAATTAAACTAAGCCAATTTTAGATAGTAATGCTTAATGTTAAACTACAGTGCTCATTACTAGGACGAAAAAAAAACATATTATTATTAAACAATTAAGCATGTGTGTCAAATCATTGAGAAGAGAGGGCTACAGTTTTCCATGTTTCACCACCATGTTTTCATGTTTCACCACAGGCACTGCCACACTGGCAGATAACTTGATAGAATATCGAAGTTTCCAGCCCGCGCTAAAAAAGCATATGCTCCATTATTTTCTTTGAGCACCCATACCCGAGCAATTTAAAAAAAAAACATGCTAAATTAAATCAAATATGTCAATTTGAGTAGCACGCTCGTTTCAAGTATGCTAATAAGCATACCATTTATTATTGAGCATATGTAACTGTAGCTTTACATCATTTATATCAACACTAGCGCCCGCTCGCGGCTTCATCCGCTTAAAAAACTTCTTTCAAAATTACATTATTCCCAACTGCTAAGGAAGGGTTATGTTTTTCGCGCGTATCTTGTATGTATGTAATATTGTTTATTACCTCATATCTCCAGGACCGCTGAACGGATTTACACAATTGAGGTATCGTTAGATTCATATTAGCAGCTCAAGTGTTATTAGATAGGTGACGTTAAAAAAAACAATCATGGCAGCTATGGAAGGCCATTGGACTTAGTGGAAAAAAATTTTTTGTTTCGAATACCACAGTATGGGTATCAAATTCAAGCGCTTAATACAAGGATTTCAAAAAGGTAGGTATATCATGATTATCATGTTAGCATAAGTTACTTAAAGTGTAGTAATAGGTGTCACTGTAATTATGAGTACGTCATTTGATATTGTTTCCATTATCGATTGTATTAAGTGGCGGTAGTGTGCTGCGTCTTTTCCGGTGGATTTTCAATATAAGCACAAACGACACGGCACTCGTGTTCATTACGTTCTAAGATATTGTCAAGACAACTTGTCATTATAATTCATATTTCAATATTGTGACTACAAGAGTATATGTGTATATAACAAGTGTAAATATATTTATTGTAAAAGCTGGATTTTGTGTCTGATTTGTTGGTTCGCCTAACAGTTCAGAAGCGGGATTACGAAAGGATATACAAAATTTCCTGCCACGCTCATAAAGTGTAAGTAGACCATATATATATTCTTTTTTTTCTTTTCTCTCATTTTTCTTACTCCTTAAAGATTAGCTGAATAATTTGTATGTAAATTGAGTTCTCTATAATTTTTAATTTTTCTATTCCGAATATAAGCAGAGTGTTGCTATTCTAATTATAGTTTTTAGTTACTCTTATTTCTTTTACATCAAACAAACAACAAACTGATAAATGAAAGATCTTTAATGGAAATTTAATAAATAGTTTTAACAGTTAAAGTTTACTGATGACGATACGTAGAAATCTTGTACTTCGAACTTTTCGTTGTGTGGTGATTGATAACCTTTGTAACAGCCAGAGTGGTTTTTTTATGAAGGGAATTATTGGATAAATTTGGAAGGTTGGATAATTTGAGAATACACTGGTGGGTACAATGATGTGCATACCTAAACCATTTTCCATTTTATAGTACTTACGTAACGTTTCAGTTTTGAGGGTAGTTGATAAATTTAGAATTTGAGATTGTTTAAGATATACTTTAAAAGAAGTATACAATTGCTTATAGCAGTTGGTAGACGTGATCGATAGGATATTAGTTCTTCCAATAGAGTATTTACTTATACGGGTGATCATTTAAAGATATTTGACACCATGATATTTCACACGTTTAAAGATATATGACATTCATTGGTCATGAATAATTTCAGTTATCAAGATTTTCTGGAATACTTATTTTGAAATATTTATAATGGGTATATTCAAATTTATTTATTACATATCTGGAATATTTCTTTCGTTGTTTTTGTCATTCTTTGGAAAGCTTTTACATCGTGTAGAGGATATTGTATTTCGCTATCTATTGGTTGACTATAAATGATATTAGAATTGTTTTTGTGATGACAATAATATTAGTGAAGTAACTATTTTGTTGTCTTAAAAACGTCAATATGATTGTTTTATCATCATGCGGAATTGTTCTACATATATTCTTTAGGTGTAATATGTTTAGAATTGATGAATTATCTGAATTGAAATTTGTAAATATTTTCATTGGTTTTTACTTCCGGCTTTGTCACTTTATTGAGAACCGTCGTCTTGTCGTTTCCTATTTCTGTAAGAGTTATAAAGCTATTCTCGTAATGTAATAGTCTCTTTTTGAATGTATTATTTTTGAATTAGATTGTTCTATGGTATACGAATTTGTTAACATGTATAATAGACACAAACATAGAAAATATATTCGTAATAGCTATGGGATCTAATATTCCAATGAAATTAAAGTACATGTGTTATCTCAATCTATTAGTATCTCATCTTATTTGTGTTATGACATATGGTAAAAATTCCTTTCTTTTACGGAATAAATATATTGTGATTTGATAATTATTCCTGGTTTTGGATAATTGTTGTTAATGTAGATATTACAGTGTAATTCTCTTTATCCCGTGAGGACCAGCCAGCTTAGGGAACTTTGGTGGCATTCATTATTTGTTCAATTGACTTTCTTTTCCGTTTGCTATTTATTTGTTGTTAACATGATGTCAAAGTATTGGCCCTGTTTCACGTAATTGTAGACAAATCTAGATTTTATTTGTTTATTGGTCCATTATTGTCGATTGAGTGTTTTGGTTTGTAATTTTCTTATTATTACTTTATAACGATTAAAAGTCGTGCAATTGTAAAGATAAAATATCATTTATGTGCATTTATGGCCAGATTATACAGTGTCGGTTAACTTATAAAGGAGAATGAAACTTTTGGGCCGTCACGTAAAGAATTGAGATGTGATCTAAAAAATTACAATTTTTTTTTTATTTTTAGAATAGCAAATAATAAATTAATTGACATTCTGGAAGTGGAGAAAAATGAAAAAAAATAAAATTTAGATCCTTAATCGATTAAAATCAATCATATTTTAAAATCATAGATGTGACAGCTGATTGACAATCACACCTTGTCTAATGATTTTTTGCATTTTTGCTTCTGTTTGTCATCGCAAAATCAGGCCATTAAATAAAAAACATGAAAAAAATATTTGCTTCTGTCATTACGTTCGTGTCATAACGCATCGACATTTTGAATGTTTTCCCGTTTGTTTGATATTTTCAACGACTACTGTTTTGTTTTTCTCGGGTTTTGACTCTGCCTACTTTGTACGACCCTCGCTTCCTCACTGGACTCTGAAATCTTTTGGATCTTACGACCGCCACGCTATGGATATGAATCGCTGTGTGAATTGTGGGATAGCCAATGGACACTGCAATACCCTAGTCCGACGATCTTTAGACGATGAAAACCACCACAACCTGGTTACTTAGAGGTGTGATATAATCCCGACATATAAGCAGGAAAATATATTTCTGTTACATTTTAGTTGACAGCTTTCGTAGAGGAAGGGAAGCTATTGCTATGAAATACTGCAATTGTATTGTAGGAAGACGAATGGTAGGCTGCTGTGCTCATGTTATGAGTATTATATATATAAGGTACCATACCTTAGTTGGGCTAGATACCAAAATAATTTAGTTCCACCTGCACTCTTCTTAGATGACATTTTAATAATAGATAATAGAAGAATAAAATATTCATTAAAATGTGTTTTATTTATAAATAATAAACATTAATGCTTAAACATCTCGGTAATCACATATTTTATAGAAGTTGATATTCAAGAAATTGTGCTGCGAACTTAACCTCACTTTTATCAAATCTCTAATAACTCAGCTCTCAGATTGCCAAAATTTATATAGATTTCAGGGAGGGAATGATGTACCTAAATCTATTAAATCATACCATTTTCATATCTTTACATTCTGGGCCCAAACATGTATGGAATAGTTTCAGTCTCCTTTTTATGAATTTCGAATGTCAAAGTTATTTGAATAGATTTTCAAATTCATAAATTTGAAGGAATTTTATGTTATGTAATTAGGTTGATAAAAAAAAGTTATTATGATGTGTGCAAGTCTAAGCTTATATTGTTTGAGTTTCAGGAACATGGAAAATAATATTGCCCGAGGATAGGTCTTGAGATTGAATGATGCCCGAGGATAGGGCTTGAGATTGAATGATGCCCGAGGAAAGGGCTTGAGAATGAATGATGCCCGAGGATAGGGTTTGGGATGATGATGCCCGAGGATAGGGTTTATGGGGCGGATGGTGCCCGAGAATAGGGTTTGGGGTTGAGTGATGCCCGAGGATAGGGTTTAGGGATGATGATGCCCGAGGAAAGGGTTTGAGGATGGATGGTTAAGGAGTTAAGCATTCATCCTTCATCATTCGTCCCTCGTCATTCATCCCCCATCATTCGTCCCTCATCATTCGTCCCATATCATTCGTCTTTAATCATTTTAATCTTACCCGAGGTTAAGGGTAATGGATGGATTATACCCGAGGTTAAGGGTGATGGATGGATTATACCCGAGGTTAAGGGTAATGGATGGATTATACCCGAGGTTAAGGGTAATGGATGGATTATACCCGAGGTTAAGGGTGATGGATGGATTATATTTCAGGTTAAGGATAATGGATGGATGATACCCGAGGTTAAGGGCAATGGATAGATATCATTTCAGGTTAAGGATAATGGATGGATGTTATCCGTGATTAAGGGTAATGGATGGAGGATATTTCAGGTTAAGGATAATGGATGAATGTTACCCGTGGTTAATGGTAATGGACGGATAATACCATATGTTAAGGGTAATGGACGCAAAATACTCGAGTTTAAGGATAAAGGGAGCTTAAGAATCAGGTTAGTGAAGTCATTTTTGAGCTCATTAAAGAAAAGGATGAATAAGAATTGATTGATTTTTCGAAATTTGAATTTAACTTGTTGTAATTGGCCGGAATGGAATAAATTCATAGCGAGTCGTTCCCAAACGAGAATTTTTATAGTCATTTTAACAAATATTAGTATAAATGTGTTTACGATGAGACACGAACCAAAATTCTTATAAAATAAAACTTTTAAATCGGTGTTAAATAATGGCTATTGGTTGCTAAATGGTGGAAATGATCACGGTGTAGCAATAGATACAAATAGGGTGATGTACGTAGGTAGGTAGGTAGGTGCAGTAGCTTAAGTTATGAATCCTAAAAAAATGTTTGAAATATTTTTGATCTGAAAATAAAAAAAAACATATAAAGGGGAAAATAATGATAATGGTAACTATAAAAAAATACAATGTATAGCTGAATGAAGTGAATCGAATTCAAATTATTATTTTTATTTTTGTAGCAAAATTACAAAGAAAATGACTATATGGTGTAAGTCTTACCATTGGCTCAGAAATATATTTAGATTTATTTTGGCTGAGAAGAGCCGGCAAAATACTCAAGAAAACAGTATTTGAAGATAAAATTTACAATAAAAGTACAATAATCGTTACTTTACAGTTTTAACATCGACATCCTTTAAGTCCATATCGTTATAGTAATATAGGATACAAGCTTGCCTAGTAATTGAAAATTGGCTGTGGAATTTTATAATGCATACGAACATGGAAATTTAGTATAATGTATGCCTATGTTATATCATATCAACTTGTTGTTATTTGTTTGTTTTTGTATATTATTAATTTCTTGTTTATTACAAGTAGTCTTTCAAATTATTAGATTACGCGTACAGCTGACATTAGTTAAGGAAAGTAGAAGTAAACCTTAAAATAATCTGAATTAAAAAAAAAAAAATAACCAAAAAAGCTAATCAAATTCGACACGATTTTCCCCACCAACCTCCCTATGTTGATTCAGAAGACGAATTTTCCGCAGATTTAGTGTATTGTTGATCAGGATGTTTCATATTAATTTTAGCTTGATATTTCCATGTCTTTAGATAATTAGTCCTGAGAGACAGACAGACAGACGTACGTAAGGACAGGACTTAATGCATAAGCGTTTGCAGATATTAAGCACTTATTATTTTTTACATGTGACTGGCAACGGCTGTACGTAAGAGCTGATGGTCAATCTTCGCTTCATATGATTGAAGAGACCTTTGTCCAGTAATGGACGAGGACAGGCTAATAATCATGGTGGTGATGAGGATCATGGTTATGAGGACCATGGTGATGATATGGATCGTGGTGATGATGAGGATCATGGTTATGAGGACCATGGTGATGATATGGATCGTGGTGATGATGAGGATCATGGTCATAATGAGGATTATGGTCATGATGAGGATCATTGTGATGATGAGGATCATTGTGATGATGAGGATCATTGTGATGATGAGGATCATGGTGAGGATGGAGATTATGGTGGTGAAGATGGCAGTCATTATGGTTGTGATAATGTGGTTTGAATATGGGAGTAATGAGGCGAGCGGCGTCACGTTCTTTTATTGTATTTGACTGATCATGTTACAAATTGTGTGAACATTTTTTTTCAAATGGGCTGCTTTTATATGTAAGATATGTACAATGTATAAAGTAAACGTGTGTCATTAATTATTAGCTGTGGTTGAATTGAAAATAAGTTTGATAATATATATGGGACTTTAATAGGAAATAGAATAATTCTATACAGTCTTGCTGGTGCTATTTAGCAGTACTTTTTATATGTTAAGCTTATAGTGTATATAAAAGTTAATGAATGACACAAAGTGTGACTGTAAAACCGACTGGTTGTGGGTTCGATCCCCATTCGAGGAGATGAAATATTTACTTAAATTTATATTTCCATTTCTTCGCTCTGGTATCAGTTGAAGCTAAGCGCGCCGTCGGGTTCTGCCACTCACACCGCAATGCCTCCAGAATTCGGCATAAAGTGGGGAACTGAATGTCTTGAACACTAGGTTCACTCTGCCTACCTTGCAGTGTGCGGGGGATACAGCGTGAAACTGATTTAATTTTATTTTAAGTTAATGAATCTGCTCAGTTTACGAATTTAATAATAACATGCTCTTTTAATGTACTAAAATAAGTGTTCGATATGAAAAAGGAATATTCCATGTAGCGTTGTTGGTGTTGTTTAGCCAAATTCTTGTAATAAAAAATAATATGTAATAATTAAATTATAACATGAATGTATATGAAGACTGATGGCTCATTGT
This sequence comes from Heliconius himera, assembly GCA_021202915.1. NCBI lineage: Eukaryota > Metazoa > Arthropoda > Insecta > Lepidoptera > Nymphalidae > Heliconius > Heliconius himera. The sequence continues at coordinate 630,610 of JAJHJA010000073.1, forward strand.
GTTAATGAGAATTATTGAAATTGTATAAATCTACATTATTATATATATACATAATTATATAATTGTTGTATAAATCTAAAATCAAAAAACTAGAAATGTCTAAATCCAAAAAAATGTTTGCAATGTAAAACATAATTTATAAGTATTTTGTATAATCAATTTAATGGCGTAATGAATTCAGTGTAGTTAAGATTTATTTTATTTAATTTTAGTTAAGGAATAACAGGACTCTTTTACGGACATCACATGAGTCTAGTTTTATATAATAATTATTTTGATTTTAAAAATTACTAATTAAGATAATGTATTTCAAATTGTGTAATTTACATATTATGACATGTGAATACATCTAATTTAATAGTTTTTGTAAATATCCTCACTTGTACTAAAAATATAATTATATTTTGTATTTGTTGGCACAAAACTAAAGCTATGTAAATTAGGACATTTAAAAATTGTGAACTATTCTTAAATCGCGAAGGGACTCGCGATTAGCAGGATGGCCGAGCTGTTAGCATAAGTTACTTAAAGTGTAGTAATAGGTGTCACTGTAATTATGAGTACGTCATTTGATATTGTTTCCATTATCGATTGTATTAAGTGGCGGTAGTGTGCTGCGTCTTTTCCGGTGGATTTTCAATATAAGCACAAACGACACGGCACTCGTGTTCATTACGTTCTAAGATATTGTCAAGACAACTTGTCATTATAATTCATATTTCAATATTGTGACTACAAGAGTATATGTGTATATAACAAGTGTAAATATATTTATTGTAAAAGCTGGATTTTGTGTCTGATTTGTTGGTTCGCCTAACAATCATTACTATAATGAATCGAAAAAAAAAGTGGAAAAATAAAAAAAAAATTTGTAAAAACAAAAACCCCGACTGCATAAAACTAAAAAGAAAATAAACAAGTCCAATAGTTTATTAGGATTAAGTTTTAGGATTAGGTTAAGGAGGTCCCGACTGTTAATCCTAATAAACTATTGGGCTTGTTTATTTTCTTTTTAGTTTTATGCAGTTGGGGTTTATATTTTTACAAATATTTTTTAAATTTTTTACCACATCACATTACTATCGACATTGTACTGTTGGTAGTAATTAAAAAAATATATATACTACAGGAAACCTTTATATATAATATAAAAATTATTTATAATGTTTAATGATATATTAATCGACCTAATTTTATTTTTTTTTAATTTTTTAATTTTTTCATGTACAGAAATTTTAATTTTCTATCCTTTAATTATAGAGATTTACATTTTCTCGCTTTGGTAACGAGGCAAAGCACAGCGTTGAAGTTCGCCATTCAACACGCAATGCATCTATACTAGATTCCCTCTGCCTATCTTTATGTGGGATCTAGTGTGAAGCTGAAAAAAAAAAACTTTTTTTATTTATGAGGCCATCGAAATAAATGTTAAGGGAAGTTTGCTTAACTGTGTTTAAATCGGTTTTAAGCTGTTTCTAAGATACGCGTGAACAAACGCACAGACATAAAGACAAGCCGACAAAACGACAAAGAATCATTGTTTTGGGTTCTATTTAATTGTTAATGCCTCCAATAACATTTTTTGTAATATATTTTTAAATAACAGGGAATTACAAAAAATTATTAGAATTATGAAAAGGCAACTCGCAGGTTTTAATAATTTTCACATTAGAAATTTTCAGTAAAACATACATTATATATTATTAAAACACGAACGTAAATCAGTGTATTAAATATTAATTTGATAAAAAAATCAGCTTCACGCTATATCCCGCACACAGCAGGGTAAGCAGAGGGAACCTAATGTTAAGATATGCTGTAAGTATTACCGACACCGACAATTATAAGTTTGATATATATAAAAAAATCTATCAAATAGTATTTCTGTTTGAGGGTCTTATTAAATTTTTATATCAGTCATAATCATGTGTTCAAGAGCAGCAGTCGTTGTGTTGTAAGTAATTTTACACATTCACGACTATTGTATAAAATAAAAAAAAAATACAACTTTTTTATATTTATTCTATTTTGACTTGTATCATACTAAAGTGGAAATCGTAGTTTATTTTGGCAAAAAAGATTTTTTTTGAAAGAGAAATTATAATTTTAACTAAGCAGGTAAAGACAAGTAGTTTATAAGATTAATATCAGAACATTTTGGAGTCCGTGCCAATCTAAGGTTTTTTGCTTAAAAACAATTTATTAGATTTTGTTCGGCGCATTTAGAAGAATAAAAGAATAGAATTTTTGAGAGAGTGTAACTTGGGGACTGTACGAATTTATAAATGCATATTATATGTATATTCATTTTATGTCTAAAATCATCATTTTTCTATATATATTTCAGATCAATCATCATTTTTCATGGCAGTTACAGTGTGTGTTCTGATTTTCCATTAAACTTCAAGTTCGGTGCTTCAACATCGTCATACCAAATTGAAGGAGGATGGAATGCAGATGGTGATTATTTTTCTTAGCTCCACATCCTTACTATTTTCTAAGTAAAGTAGTGTCATCACTGCGTTGCTTGTAAGTCACTCACAAACTGAAGTTTTCCTTCTTCATATAAAATTCTGCCACCAAAGAGGTAAGCTAGAATTTAGTTTCACGTAATATAATCTCTGACAGGTTATATTAACATTTTACTTTTATGTGAAAATTTTCAATCTATTTTCACGCTGAAGCCCGCACATAGCAGTGTAGGCACAAGGAATCTAGGAACCTAGTTTTGAGACACTCCGTTTCCATTAAGACACTTCGGTTTCTATTTTCCACTGAGTTCTGGAGGCATTGCATGTCGATTGGCGAAATTCAATGCGAGGAAATAAAAAATATTAAATATTTCACTCCCCCGAGTGAGAATCGAATCCACAACCGTCGCGTTTACAGTCGCATCCTTGTGCCTTTGCACCACGACGACTTCAAGACATTACAGTTAGAAAACTTTTTTTCACGACGCGCGATCACCTTTTAATAAACCTACCTATACAAGCAAAACATTCTCACTGAGTATCAGTCTGGCTTTCGCAAGGGCATATAGCATAGCACAGTTACTACTCTCACCAAGGTATGTGACGATATACGTTTCAATATAGACAGCAAACAACTGAGCATTCTTGCTCTGTTGGATTTTAGTAATGCATTTAATACGGTTGGTTTCGTAGCTACTTGTACTATCATCATCAATGTGTACGTGTCCTTAATAAATTTTCTACCTTTCATCTTCTTTCTGTTGGTGTGCCGCAAGGCACCTCCTATTGTCTCTTTTATTATTCTCCATATTTATTAATACGATCACCCAATCTCTTTCATTCTCTTTCCATCTGTATGCTGCCTAGGCGTTTATGTTTGCATAAAATTTGTGTCTGGTGCAAATCTGTCTGGTCTGCTTATTATAAATCCTGTTAAAAAGTTAAGTATAAATCCCATGAAATCTTAGGTTATTTTAATTGCTAGCCCTGTGTAATTATCTAAAATCTATAATAGCGTTTTACGTCCTAATCGCTTTAACAGTTCTATTCTGACATATAGCAATTCTGTCAAGAATCTTGGTCTCCTAATTGATAACTCATTTTCCTGGTCCGGTCAAATTGCCGAATTTAGTAGGAGAACCTTTGCTACAATCGGCTCATTAAATTGCCTCCTTTTCTGTGAAAGCGGTGAAACTCCGGAATATGATTTCCATCAAACATTCAAAAGTCGTCTAACTAATTATTTTCTTGCTTTACAATAATTATTCATTTATTTATTTGCAACATAGTATGTATGAAAACGAGTATATATAAATATATATTTATATATACTCGTAAGTGTATGTTTGTATATGTTACGTATATTTGTATTTATGTATATTTATATTATTAGTATTTATATTTTGTTCTTATTATGTTTATGTATTATTTATTTATAAGGTAATTGTTTAAATGTTTAATTTTTAACATTCTTTTTAAACATTTTAAATTTGCACTAGCCCGTATCTCTTAAGACTAATTACTTTCTTCAAAGATTGTCTGTAAAAGATTGCTATCAGCAATAAGACCGCCTTTACATGCTCTGGATTTATTTTAAGATTTTCTTTTATTTTTCTCTGTTTTGTGTGCAATAAAGTTTTTCTATCTATCTATCTAACGAACTATCTTCGAAATATTCGAATATTTCGAAAATTAAGCTCTTAAAAATTAAGAGCTTAATTTTCGAAATATTATATTATAGCTCGTGTGTTCGTTAGTAGATAAACAATGATTTTTGTTTTTATTTATTGGTATTCTTTTTTTAAAATCTGCAGGCGTACGTCAATGATTACAGTACAGTATGACTAAAATACTGAAGTTATATTAGGTTACTGTACTTTCAATAAAGATTTTTATAGTAGGAGAGCACACGATGCTAAATCGGGATACACTGGAGCGACATGGAGACCTATTGGGTTGCTAAGCTTAGATGATAAAAACAAACAATAAAAGAGTGTATGTTTGAAGTAGAATACATGTATTTACAAGAAAATAATTATGCATATTTTTTTTTATTATTATGTTACTCAATGAGTAAGGCAGTAATAGATAGAGAAAGTGTGAGAGAGGAATAGAAACACGGAGAGAGGAATATAGGCAACCCGTATAAACATTAAACTTTATCGATCAATTTTTATTACTTCGAGATAACGATTTTTTTTTATAACTTTGTAGCCCGCTCTCTTCTTTTCGTCACTCTTAAATTGTCGGATTAGTGGAATGTACAAGATTTAGCATGTAACGTTATTCTACCTTAATCTGACGCACCCGAGAATTTCATATGATCATTTTTTATTTACTAAACCTTTATTATAGATGGGCGAATATGTACATGTTGCTCATATTTAGTGAAGTTTAAGTAAGTTTGAAGCGTTTTAGTAAAATATCGTTATGGCCACAAGCGTGTGACTGTAACACGACGTTGGTGGGTTACATTCTCACTCTGGGGAATGATTAATTATTGATTAATATTTTCACTTCTTCGCTTTGATACCAAGGCAAAAAGCGCGGCGTTAAGTTTAGCCACTCAACACAACTCCTTGAAAATTCGGTGGAAAGTTGGGAACGCAGTTTCTTAACTCTAGGTTTCCTCTACCTACCCTATACTGCTGTGGGCGGAATACCGAGAGAAGCTGAAAAAAAACTTATCCTCAGGTAAAGGAGAACATATGTGGGACAGATTAACCCACGAACACCGAGAAAGGGTCAAGAACAATGCAACTGGTGATGTCGCTGCCGATTCTTATCACCAATGGAAGGAAGACGTGAGGATCGCTAAAGAACTAGGTCTTCAATTTTATAGGTGAAATTTTGTTATCTCCTATAACACGTAGAAAATATAATATTTACTTATAGTTTATGTTTAATAGGAACGAAATATTTTAAGCTCGCTCTCTTCTGCGACTTTGTATGAGTCAACTTACTCTTGCCATACTTTTCTATTGGTATATTTTATAGTTATTACTCTAAAACTTAATTTTCTGATCTTCGGGATCTGTTTTTTGTAAGCTCCGTAACTTCGTCTGTGCATTGTCTGTCAATTATTTCATTATTAGTGATTTTTATATTTATATAGAACTGCCACCATTCAATTTTCAAAACGCTACGCGTCGAGTGGCGGCACTCAACGCCTCACTTTGATAATTACACAAAACTGATTAAAAAAAACCATCATTATTTTTATTACAAATTTATTACAATAAAAAAGCACATACTTGGGAAAAATGTTATAATAATTAAAGTTTTCATAATATCTTTTAGTGGACTGCTTACATTATAGATAAGGCCTACTTTTATACAAGTTTTTTTTTAGATTTTCCATTAGCTGGCCTAGAATACTGCCTACCGGTTTTTCGAATAAGATAAACACAGCTGGAGTCAAATATTACAGTAACTTGATAGATGCCTTACTAGCTAATGGTATAGAACCCGTCGTTACATTGTATCATTGGGAATTGCCTGTTAAGATACGTGATCTTGGTAAGTGTTCTAGAGTTATAGATTGATAATATGTGGTTAGTTTAAACAATATAGTTCCTAACCAATATTGTAAAAATTAAAAATTAAATCAGCTTCACGCTGTATCCCGCTCACAGCAGGGTAGGCAGAGGGAACCTAGTGTTAAGACACTCCATTCTCTACTTTCCGCTGAAATCTGGAGGCGTTGCGTGTTGAGTGGCGGAACTTTGCCTCGACACCAGAGCGAAGAAACGAAAATATAAATTTGAATAAATATTTCATGTCCTCGAGTGGGGATCGAACCCGCTACCAGTCGATTTTGCAGTCTAACTTTGTGCCTCTGCGCCACGACTGGCCTCAATATTGTAACCTACCTATATTGTAACCTATGTTGTATTGTAACCTATAATGACCTATATTGTAATCTATATTGTACAATTTATATTTTTCATAATTATCCGCAGGTGCCTGGACAAATCCTCACATAGTGGATTGGTTTGGAGATTACGCGAGGGTAATTTTTTCACTTTACGCTGACCGGGTCAAGACATGGATAACTATGAACGAAGCCATATCTATATGTGATTATTCGTATATCGCAGGGCTATTTGCTCCGGGAATAAAGGAATCACAATTCGCACCTTATTTATGTAATAAGCATATTTTACTTGCACACGCTACGGCGTACAGGATCTATGAAAGGGAGTTCAAGCCACTGTACAACGGTTAGTTATGCATGAGGTGACCATTCTTTTTCCGGTCAAGACAGGACATCGGTATTTTTTAATTGTCGATTTTTATTATTTTTAACTATTGTGCTGGAAAGAAATATTTGACTTTTTCATGTTTATTTTAATTTTTTGTGTACTATGTGGTTTTGGTGTTTTTTGGTACTTTAAATTTTTTTGGTATTATTGAATTACAAAAAAATTAGATATACGTTTTTTTGTGGACTATCCAATTCGGTTATTTTTGACAATAGGGTACCACAATAATCGCGGCGAAACGTGATTTGATGGAACACGTAAATTTGACTGATCAAATTTACGTGTTCCATCGAAAAACGAGACATTTATATGTCCCAGTGTCATGTTTGAGGACACCGGGACACACAAGCGAAAAATGGGACCATCCCGTGCAAAACGGAACTTCTGGTCACGCTAGTAATAAACCACCAAAAGACAATGTGTCTGATATGAGCGTAAAGTGGGCAATGGAGTATTTTAGCACTTGATGAATCAACAGAGGTGTTGATCTCGTTTTATATTCATATAAAAAATAATTGAGTAACAATATTTTATTTATAACGATGCATAACAAAAATATTGCTATTATTATTTGAAAAGGCGTCCTGGTAAAATTTTATTAAAATTGTTTTGTTATTGTAATTGACTTTTCTAATACAAAAGTCATTTATTTTTCCAGCCAGAATATCATTTGCCAATTACGAATTATGGATTGAACCTGCTACACCCGATGATGAAGAATTGGCAGAACTTGGAAGAGAGCATTCGGTAATATTGTAAAACTTTTTTATGTCTCTATGCCTGTCTTTTCATTTTTTTTATGTCTCTATGCCTGTTTTTTAAATTTCACTTTGTATCCCACACATAACAGGATAGGGGGTGGGAACCATGTGGTAATATAATTTGTTCTCCGTGTTTTCAGTGGCAGAATTCAATACCGCGCTTTATTTTATTACGAGATGAAAAGAATTCATTCCACCAAGTGGGAATTGAACTCACTAACGTACCATCGTGCTTACAGTCAGATGGTGTGCCGCTGCGCCACGACGGCTTCATAAATCATACAATTAGTGGACATTTTACATTCTTTTTCTTTTTCTACATATCGGTTGGCTTATCTTTTTGCCTGCTTCCTGTTTAATTTCAGCGGCAGTAATGTCGGATATAATATTATGTAAATTTAGTCTCTCAGTCTAATGATTTTATTGATTAGTCAATCCGGTGGATACGTAGAACTGAATAAGTTTAAATTTCTGTCGTTGATAAGTAAATTATTAGTCTTCTAAATAGTTAACTATGTTTTAATTTAATATTAAATTGAGGCCGATCGTAGCGCACGCGTGCGACTGTAAACGCGACAAGTTTTGAATTCGATTACTCGCTCTGGTAACGAGGCAAAGTGCGGCGTTGAGTTCCGCCACTCAGAATTCAGCGGGAAGTGGGAAACGGAAGTGTCTTACCACTATGTTCACAGGTTTTTTCAAAGCAAGGTAGGCATATAATAAAATCTATAGGCAAAAAAAAGCTAAATATTTTCCATAAAAAATAAATAAAAAAATACAAGAATTTTACAGACGCAAATGTATATTCCTTAATAATTTTGTATGTAAACGTATGACCAACTCTTTAACGACTGATTATGAAAGCAGGAAAAAATATGAGAATCCCTGTCTGTTACAGCGAAAAATAAAAACAAAGTTATATAAATATTATATAATTATAATAATTTTAGATCGGTAGATTTTCGAATCCTATATATTCAAAAAAAGGTGGATGGCCACCATCAATTGAGAAGATGATGCTGGAGTATAGTCTGAAACAAGGATATAACAGATCAAGGCTACCTGCATTCACTCAAAACGAGATTGAATTTATTAAAGGTAAGAAATTCTCTTATATAAATAACTTATTTAAACGAATAATATTTTAAAAAATAAATAAATTAAATTAGCTTCACGCTGTATCCCGTACACAGCAGGGTAGGCAGAGGGAACCTAGTGTTAAGACATTCCGTTCCCCACTTTCTGCCGAATTCTGGAGGCATTGCGTGTTGAGTGGCAGAACTAAACGCCGCGCTTAACCTCGACACCAGAGCGAAGAAATGGAAATATAAATTTAAGTAAATATTTCATCTCCTCGAGTGGGGATCGAACCCACAACCAGTCGGTTTTGCAGTCACACCTCGTGCCGCTGCGCCACGACCGGCCTCTTAGTAATATTTTAAATTACAAAATAATATCCATCCGCAGGTATTTATTAATTTTAAGTAAATTGAGAAGATTTTGAGCCCCGCCTTTGATACAGTAACGACAATCAAAAGAGACAAACTGAGTTTCTTCACACTAGGCTCCTCAACCTACCATGTTATGTGGATTAAGTGTAAAGAAAAATTTTGACGTTACCAGAGTCAGGAGACGAAAATAATAAATATTTCAATTGCCCGAGTGGAAACCGAACCCACAACCTGTCGCGTTTTACAGTCGCACACTTGTGCTGTACTACGCCACGGCTCAATTAGGCTATATTGTAAATACAATTTTAGGCACATCAGATTTCTACAGCGCCAACCACTACTCGACAAGTTTGATTCGACCAGCAAGGCCAGGTGAAGATGCAGGCATATGGGTTGTCACTGGATCTCCTGAACTGAACGCTGTGCTGATGGCACCTAAAGATAGTGAGGGTTATGGTCCATTTCCTTTGTTAGTTGTAAGTAGTTATTTCGATATTGTATATTTGTCAATTCCCTTTTATTAGCTAAGTAACGAAGTAATGATAAGTCATTATTTTTCTATGTATGTGCTACTGTCCAAAAATTTACCAATTAGTCGAACAACTAGTCGACTAATTAATCGACCAATCAATCACTATAACAAAATTTTACGCTAATTTAGTGCGCTTCTTGTTGTCTAATTTGCTTGAAAATCTTCAACGTGTGTTTCAATCTGATTTCTTATCAGAAGAACAAGGATGATGTGTTTTTCGAACTTTTTTGTAGTTATATTTTCATTAACTCTGTTTTAACGTAATTGATAATGGGTCCGATTCATTGAACTGAAAAATCAAAGCTTTATTTTTTCTCGACTGCTAGGCAGGAAGGCTTATATTTTTCGCGCATATCGTGTATGTATGTATATATGTAATATTCTTTATTACCTCATGTCTCCAGAACCAGTGAACGGATTTACATAATTGAGGTATCGTTAGATTCGTATTAGCAGCCCAAGTGTTGTTAGATTAATAAATAAAATTTAACGTCACCTACGTTAAAAACAGCAATTATGGCGGCTGTGGGACGCCATTGGACTTAGTAAAAAAAACATTTTTTCGTTTCGAATACCACAATATGGGTATCAAATTCAAGAGCTCAATACGTGGATTTCAAAAAGGTATATCATTACCATAATAAATCTTAACAAAAAAGTGAAAAATAAAAATATATTTGTAAAAACAAAAACCCCGACTGCATAAAACTAAAAAGAAAATAAACAAGCCCAATAATTTATTAAGATTAACAGTCGGGACCTATAAGTAATTCTTCAATCAACAAAACATTTACCAGGAATCCCGCATAATTTAAAGAGAGAAGAGGAGGAACTCAACGCTGCACTTTGTCTTCCAGAGCGTGAAAATGAAAATAATTTGTTCCGACAATGGCCCCAACGTTAATAGTTTTAGATACACTTTCCTATTAAACATTAATAATGTTTTAGGTGTATCCTAAAGGAATTCGCAGTCTATTGTCATGGATAAGGCAGAAGTATGGTGACATGGATATTATGATATTGGAAAATGGATATTCCACTAACAGCGCAGGTCTGGTCGACGAAGCCAGACTTAGTTATATAAAAAAATACCTGGAACAGGTAATTTTATTTAATTCATTATTTCACACACCAAAGACATATAGTCTGTATCAGTGTTTATATTGTTTTAATTTAAGAATATAATTTCAGACATTATTTTAAAATGTATATGACTATATACGAGTAAAAATAGTTACATATAATATTTAATTTTGAGGCCAGTCGTGGTGCGTGCGAGTACAAACGCGACAGGTTGTGGGTTCGATTCCCACTCGGAAATTAAGTATTTAATATTTTCATTTCCTCGCTCTGGTAACGAGGCAAAGCGCGTCGTTGAACGCAATGTAACCAGAATTAGGCGGAAAGTGGGGAACAGAAAAAAGTCCTTTATATTCATAGAATTTTCTAACTTGACTATTATTATAATCTCTATATATAATAAGACAGTAAAAATATTTTGTCTGTACATTTAGTAATTTTGACTGAAATGGATAGAGGGACACTTAAAAAGAATAATAGAAAGCAAAAAGATTTTTTTGGAATTTCTTGTCTGTCTGTCTGTCTGTCTGTCTGTCTGTCTGTCTGTCTGTCTGTCGACATATTGTTGTCCGCATTTTTCTCTGAAACTACTGAACCGATTTACTTGAAAATTTCACCAATTGCTTTGTTTTAACTCAACGTAGGTTCTAAAGTTTGGTTCATCAAAATCGGTTCATTAAAAAAAAAGTTATCGTCATTTGAATGAACTCAAGGCATTAGCTTGCCAGCGAATATTATACAGCAATCGCGCTGGTATGACCCTGGCTAAAGAATGACGTTCGAAACGTCTGGGTTATATGATTGTTGATAAAAATATATATTTTTGAAGCACTATTATATAATATTTTATACAATAAAGTAAACAAAATTGAATTGTTAGTGGAGATTACCTTCATAAATCATAACAGTTAAGTTTAAGTCGTAATTAATTCAACACAGAGAAAAAGAACGATCTTGAAAGAAATATCAAGTAAATACAAAGATTGTTTGGTTGGTTCGTTCATATAATATATGTAACTAATTTAAAAACTGTACAGAAGTTAATATGCAATTATTACAGATATTTTATAAAGAATATTATGAATCCTTCAAATCAATAATTTAACATTTAAGGCTGTTTCTGAATGAGTAAATTAAGTTATTCACTGACATCAGCACATTTAACAGAGTATATTATATAGGTAAAAAGAACATAAAGTTACAAAAATATATATGTGTAATAAATAATTAGCTTTATATATATTTTATAAATATCAAATATCAACAATGGTCGTATTTTTTTATTTAAAACAATCAGAAAATCTTTGACGATAATGTCGTAAAAAATCTTATTAGAAGTCATTATAGTTGTCAATCAATTGTGCATATTAAATCAATAATCATGTATTTTAGACGGGCGAAGCCGTGGGCGAGCCGCTAGTATTTAATATTTGACTAATAATTATTTTAATTTACTTTATGTTATACTAGCAGCTTCGTCTTCATAACATCATCAGTCATAACATATTCTTAGTAGCAAAAGTAAGTGTGATCGGTCTGATCTCAGGTATACAGTAGAAGACGTCGAACCGATTAACGATCATGTAATGTAGCTTACAGCCTTCTTACGTTCAATACGAACGTTTTTGAGATTATCGTCAGCTTCACGCTGTATCCCGCACACAGCAGGGTAGGCAGAGGAAACCTAGTGTTAAGATTTTCACTTCACTTTCTGCCGAGTTCTGGAGGCATTGCGTGTTGAGTGGCGGAACTCAGCGCCGCCCTTTCCTCCGACACCAGAGCGAAGAAACGAAAATATAAAAGTAAATAAATATTGCATTTCCTCGAGTGAAGATCGAACCCACAACCAGTTGATTTTACAGTCACACTTTGTGCCCCTTCGCCACGACTGGCCTCAATTATAATTAATTTATATATTTAAAAACATCTATTAAACTTTCTTGAATTGATTCATCTAATAAGCATTGTTTGAGACTACAAGACCAAGATACATTATTATGTTCATTATGTAAATTATTTTATATAATATCTCAACTTGACCCTCATCGTTCACTTGTACAGTTTCATTTGAACAGAACATTTTTTACGTACTTTTATAACAGTATGGTTTCTGAGTGTTCACATGTTTAAATTCTACTGCAGGAACATCCTAAAAAAGTTTTATAAATTTCTGCTATGTCTTGGTTACATGAAATGTTTTTTTTCCATACTTATTGTAATTTTATTTTGAACGCGATGTAAAACTTTATAGTAATTATCTAGTATATTTTTACGACACGCAAGAACGCATTTTACAATTTTTTTTGTCTTCTAATACTTTCCAATGTTGTCTGTTAATTTGTTAATTTGTTAATTATATCATTTCCATTTGCATCCGATATTTTTTTCTTTGCGTAGTACAATTTCGGGGAAATTTTATCTACTTATCCCGATTAAAAACTCCTTTGGGTAGCCGTGAAACGTTTTTAACTGCTCGATGCACTTTAGAGTGTTGGTCTGCATAACGTTTTTGAGATTTTGGAACTTCAGAAAGCGCTTGACTGCGCTTCTTTATAAGACCGATTTATACTACGTCTTTGTTCCGCACGGTCTTTCTCATATATTTTAGGTCGACTTGGTTTACGTTTGTGGACGGCTTCTTTACCACTACTTTTCATTTTCTTTCAAAGATTTCTTCTCTTTAAGTCTATCGGGAGAAATAGACGCATTATTTATAGGGGAAATGTGCTTAAGATGGCATACGAAGATAAGATGACACACTGCCAATATTGATTTAAATATTTGCGCTAAGTGTGATCTTATGACGTTTTAGAGAGTGTCTTTAGATATCGCTAGTATTCAAATTCATTATGACGGAAGGTAAACGCAGATTGGCAAGTAGTTCATGTTTTCGTAATTTTGAATAGCAGAAAATTTTTCTTTCGCTTTTGCTTGGTGGTGAAAATACATGTAAGGTAAGGATTTTCTACTTGAAGTAATTTTTAATGTAAAATAGGCTTATTATATGACACAACTAACGCTAAAAGCGCATTCTTACCCATAAACTTTTGTCACAACTGTTACAATTAAATTCACATATCTATTGGGTAAGATGACATACAAAACGTGAGTATAAGATGGCATACTATGTCATCTTACACTTATAAATAGGATCGATTAAGAAGCCAGAAGAGAAGAGCGTACTTAATGAAATTTCTCCATTGCTAAAGTCTACTTCTACAGGAAAGTCACGTGTGAACAAAAAGGTCAGTGGATCGCAGGTTATGACGTCTATGTCATCTTACCCTATAGGTATGTCGTCTTACACCGGTCGACCTAAGTGCGATTTATGTTTGTTTTTTAATTTTATGTTGCTTTGATTGTTCTGAAACTACAATACTTTCGTTGATTATGATATATATGATAATATACGCAATGTCCTGATCTCACATGACTTCATTTATTTCAAATATTTGTCTTGAAAGAAAAAGTATGTCATCTTAAGCACAATTCCCCTATACTGGTTTACTGGAACATAACCGTCATAGTAGCCCGAAGAAACATTTTCTTTTTTTTAATTAAAATATAATTCAGTTTTATTATTCTTAAGATTATAAATAGTTATATCTAAGTAGTTTATATTTGTGTATGAATCTTCAATATAGTTTATATTTTGTTGATTTATCAAATGGCAGCTGTCAGTTCACAGATAAGAAAGTAAGTAATTTACGCTGCGTTTTCAAACCTGATATTTCTAATTATATATTTGTGTCAAATGATATTTATTAGTTCAATACCACTACAGACACTTTACCTTATTATTATATCTAATTATCTTATCATATTTATTAACTAGCGGCTCGCCCACGGCTTCGCCCGCTTAAAATACATGATTACTGATTTAATAATTTAATAAGCACAATCGATTAACTATAATAATAATAATATGATTTTTTTTACGACATTATCGACAAAGAATTTTTGATTGTTTTAAATAAAAAAATACGACCATTGTTGATATTTGATATTTATAAAATATACATATAGCTAATTATGTATTACACGTATATATTTTTGTAACTTTATGTTCTTTTTACCTATATAATATACGTCTCATCATAATTCTAAAACTCTGTTAAATGTGCTGATGTCAGTGAATAATTTAATTTAGGTTGTAGGATTCATAATATTCTTTGTAAAATAACTGTATTAATTGCATATTAACTCCTGTACAGTTTTTAAATTAGTTACATATATTATATGAACAAACCAACCAAAATATCTTTGTATTTACTTGATATTTCTTTCAAGATCGTTCTTTATCTCTGTGTTGAATTAAAATAAATTAAAATTAGCTGTATCCCGGACATAGCAGGGTAGGCAGAGGGAACCTAGTGTTAAGACACTCCGTTCCCCACTTTCTGCCGAATCCGAGGTGTCACGAGGTGTGATTGCAAAACCGACTGGTTGTGGGTTCGATCCCCACTCAAGGAGATGAGATATTTACTTAAAATTATATTTCCATTTCTTCGCTCTGGTGTCGAGGTTAAGCGCAGCGTTGAGTTCTGCCACTCAACACGTCATGCCTCCAGAATTCGGCAGAAAGTGGGGAACGGAATGTCTTAATACTAGGTTCCCTCTGCCTACCCTACTGAGTGCGGGATACAGCGTGAAACTGATTTTGAATGAAGAGATAATTGAATATAGGTAAAAAAAGATATGAAAAATCAACTCACGTACTCCTACGTTCCAATTGACTACTACACAGTAGTAAGAGAACGTAAGAGTATACGTCACAAAATAAAACAATCATGACAAAAAACAACAAAAAATGATAATTACCTAAAAATATAATAATTCATTCTAAATACATTTTGTTTTTATTAAGATGACGTATGACAATTGTAATGTGATAAGAGACGCAACGTTTGTTAGGTTTTTGACGTCACTTAATATTTTTTTTGAGGAAGTAAATAATAAATATTTATTGTAAACGATCATAATAACAAGGTTTAATGTTTTGAACTAAATAGACATACATGTATTTTTTTATTATTACATATCATGTTATTTGGTAGAAATTGAAGAAATGGTAACTAATAGATAGTAGAGTAATATTAAAAATGTTGTCGCTATATACCTCAAGAATTCGATGAAAAGTAAGAAACGGAAGTGTCTTAATGTAGAACGGCGTGTCAAGTAACACTCGATTTCCAGGTTCCCTCTGCCTGTAATGAAAATAATCATACAATAATTATATTTTTTATTTTATTTATTTATTACGGAAGCCAACGAAACATACAAAGAAGAGATATAATTAAAAAAAAAAACAAAATATTAAAATGGTTTACAAGTGTTAAGTCGGACTCGCTCAACAAGGCTTCTGTATGAATTTCAAGATTGTAGGTCAACGGGGAAAATAACTCATAAGAGTAAATAAACTTAAGTTTGCGAGCAGATGCATTCCTTTTGTATGAAAATACCTATAAATTTTCATCACGTTCTGCCAATTTTATTAACAGTGGGTCCATGGGTCCTATAGATTTTGATAACGCGGCGAATTTCATTCAAAATGCAATGCAAAATTAATCTTGTCCATCCCCATTGAGAAATATTTGGCTTAATGGGAACGTAGTGCCCTAACACTAGGTTCCCAGGTACCTTCCCTGCTATTTGCGGGATACAGCGTGAAACTAATATTTACAAATTTTATATTTGTAGAGCTATTTTTAGCTTCACACTGAATACCGCATGTAGCAGGACGCACCTATGAGAGTTAAGACACTCTTTTTCTCCAAGTGCCGCCTTATTTCGAGACATTGCGCGTCGATGTCATTGTCGTTTGTCTAGAGACGAGACGGAGAAAATAAATTTAAAAAAATTACAGGTCTTGCTATCGGTTCACGAAGACAAGGTGAACGTAATAGGATATTCGGTGTGGTCCCTCATAGACAATTTTGAATGGTTGGATGGTTTTACGTAAGTTGTAATATATTTTTTAAATAATAAATAAATATATGATGTTTTTTCTTAAATAAAAAAAAAAACTTATATAAAAAATAATATAAAAATATGACAGAAGGTGATGTACCTTACTCACAGGAAACGTAAAAAACTTTTACGAGAACATTTTTTATTTTAATGAATTTGGGAAAATAAAAACAAAAATATACTGATTAATCATTTATTTAAAAATGAAAATTAACAAATTATTATTATTTTAGAACAAAATTTGGACTCTACGAAGTGGACTTCGAACACCCGAACCGTACGAGAACTCCAAGGAAATCTGCCTACTACTATGCATGTGTAATAAAGAACAAGTCCTTAAATATAAGCAATGAATGCTTCAATGAAGAATATATTAGAAATAACTTCCAAATTACACCACAAAATGGTGGTGGTAGGTTTAAAAGTGGTGGAATTTTGGTTTTAATGTGTATATTATATATATTTCAATTAAAGTTTTAAAGTTTTATATTTAAATGTTTTGTTTTTCCGAATAACTCATCCCTTTAGATATTATTATATGATTGTTACGTCATTCAATGTTAGCACTTTCATATAGGTCATCGTGACGTAACGGTACAGTATTTGACTGTAAACGCGGAGGTAGGTTCGATTTCCACTGAGAGGTATGGATTATATAAATTTCCTCGCTGTGATACCAAGAGGAAGCGTGGCATTGAGTTCTCCTACGTAACACGCAATGTATCGACCATTGGGCGGAGAGTAGGGAACAGAGTAACTTAATACTAAGTTGAAGGAAAACGGGGGCGTGTGACTGTAAGCGTGATATGATGTGGGTTCGATTCCCACTCGAGGTAATGAAATATTTAATAATTTTAGTTCCTTGCTCTGGTAAGAGGCAAAGCGTTGCGTTGAACACGCAATGCCTTTAAAATTAGGCCGATGTCGGCAAAGTGTCTTAATGGGAACGGTGTCTTAACACTAAGTTCCCAAGTTCCTTTTTTGGTGCGGGATACAGCGATAAGCTAAAAAACTAAGTTTTTTTCCGTGATCTCAAATATTATTTGCATCTTATTTACGTCACAGCGTCGTGTTATTATGAAGCTGGGATTGTTTTTAAAACTATTCTAATAATAACAAATATTATGCTCATTCAATGATTATTTATTTTGTTATTTATGAAACTGTTTATATTTTAATATTAAACATATGTTATGTTTATAGTTCCTTTTTGCTTTTCCTTTTTTTTTTTGAATTCGTGGAATTTTATTATACGTTATTCAGTAGCTGTACTATAGAGGTGGCTGGAGCGTCTTTTACGGGTACTGCATTTAGGGTTAAATATTTCAAGCCTGTACCTAAAAAAAAGGTTCGTCAACAGTTAAGACAATTGAGGCCAGTCGTGGCGCAATGGCACGAGGTGTGACTGTAAAACCGACTGGTTGTGGGTTCGATCCCCACTCGACGAGATGAAATATTTACTTAAATTTATATTTTCATTTCTTCGCTCTGGTGTCGAGGACAAACGCGGCGTTGAGTTCTGCCACTCAACACGCAATGCCTCCAGAATTCGGCAGAAAGTGGGGAACGGAGTGTCTTAACACTGTGGGGCGACTGGTTGTGGGTTCGATCCCCATTCGAGTAAATTAAATATTTATTTAAATGAAATATTCATTTTAATATATCGCTCTGGCAGAGCGTTCTTTTTTAACACAACGCTCCTTCCGCTTACCTTGCAATGGATGAAAGGGAAAAACAGTGACGCTGCGTTATTTTATCAATTTCATAACTTAGCATGGTTAATTAATAATTTCAGTTGTAATTTCATATCTTTTATCTTAAACTATTGTTATGTTTATTTGTTAATAAACATTGTAGTAAGATAAAACTGTTCGCGGGAGACATATTAGATAAGTGGAAGTTTGAGTAACCCATATTTCAGTATCATGTGCCTCACTGTCATCGAGTATTATACATATAAAACGCAATTGCTTTACGGTTAAATTATTGAAGCAGGGGTTCCCAATCTTTTCTTGATCAAGGAACACTTATAAATTTCTTGCAGGGACCACTATGTAGGTATAATAAAAATAAATTGTAATAATCATACTGAATTTTTTGTTGACTTTTTGTCAAAAGAAGCTGGCATAAAAAGAAATAATATTATTTTAAGAATAACTTCTGTATTTTGGATTATTGTGAATGTGTGAATTTCTGAGTAAAAAAATAAGGCAGCCCTCTGCCTGACCCAGTGTTGAGATACTCCGTTCCCAACTTTCTGCAGAATTCTGGAGGCATTGCGTGTTGAGTGGCAGAACTCAACGCCGCGCTTAGCCTCGACACCAGAGCCAAGAAATGGAAATATAAATTTAAGTAAATATTTCATCTCCTCGAGTGGGGATCGAACCCACAACCAGTCGATTTTTCAGTCACACTTTGTGCCGCTGTACCACGACTGGCCTCAATTTCTGAGTAAATATGAAAAAATCAATGTATGAACATATTTTAAAATGTTTTAGTAAATATATATATATATTTTTTATTTATATTTTCTTTTTATTTAAACTTATATTTGACTGAGGTGTTCCTCTGTGCTGTACTGTACCCAACTGTAGGCAAACGTATTGTTTTCACCGTATTTGTTCCTAATATCTTAAATGTTGTTAAAATATACAAAAACGTGTTATGAAATGTTGAGTACATAATTATATATGATAATAAAATATTGGAACATATATTTTCTATTAATTTGTTAAATAAATAGTTTTTCCTAAAACAAAATTAATGAGAATTTTCGAATTAATATAAATATACCTTTAATATGTTTAAAGTATTATTCCACACTTAGGAAAGAAAAATACTTTAAAATAAATATAGTTGACTATTTTAATGATACTTTATAATATAGCTAGTGCTCTGTCACTCAACATACAATGTGAGCGGAGACCGGAGTGTTTTAAGAGTATCTATATAAAAGAGTATGTATATGGGAAGAGTATGTATATCCTAAATATGGGAGATGCGTCAAGCTTATAAAAAAATTTAAGAAATCAAACTAATATAATGCTAATGCATAAAAAGTAAAAAAACAAACAAGCCCAATCGTTTATTACAATTACTAGTCGGGAATCATTTATAGGTGAATGCCGTGCCAATTTACTTCAACCCAAATTTACTCTCAACTAGTCCATAGATATTCGAAAAATTTCAATGACGCCTGATCGTATTATTTATCAATATTTAATTACTGCCATTATTATACTATTTATTATTTAAATAGAAATGAGTTTTAGGCTGCGCTTAAGATGTTAACTGTACTATATAGAAACACTTCTTCTTGGATTCATTTTTCAACAAATAACCAAACACCATGAATGTCAGCAGGTGTTTACCAATAAAGTCACTATTTTGGCACAGCACTTCGGAGTCACTATGTCGATACGCCACAACGGTAGTCACTATCACAACATTTTCAATCGTAACTATATATTGAAATTGAACAATTATTCAATAAAAATAGCACAACGACTCATATGATCGATCGACATAAACATGGATAGATCGACCGATTGATTGACAGTTTCATATTTCGGTGTTCCGTTATGCTGTTTTATGTTAGGTACTGATAAAATATGCAATGTTTTTTTTTTCATTATAAGACGAATTAAGGGTTTAAATAGCATTCATTTTGATTATTTTACATTATTTAATATGCTCTTGTGAACTTATCCGATTGTGAATGAATATATTTTTAATGATAGTTTATGAACGTATCAATTGTGAACGGAATGCTATTTTGCGGAAAAATATGTATTATTTTTGCGGCAATAGGTATTTTTTAATGTGGTTATAAATACATCTTAAAAACCATTAGCAAATGCATATAAAGAAAACATTATTTTTGATAATAATGTAGGTAATGTACCTGTGACGTATAGAATATGGTACGGGGTATGAGCAATCTCCTTGAACAGGATATTTTTATAGCTTCACACTGTATTCTGCAAATAGCAGGGTAGGCAGAGGGATCCTGGGAACCTAGTGTTAAGACACTGCGTTTGAACGGAAAGGAACGGAACGGAGGTGCCTTTACCCACTCTCCGCCAAATTATCAAGTCATTTCGTGTTGAATGGCCGAACTCAACGCCGCGTTTTGCCTGGTTACCAGAGTAAAGAAATTAAAATATAAAACATACCACCATAAATATTCCCCCACGTCTTAAATACGCACGCTTGGGTGCCTGCGCCCAGACGGCCTCTAAGTTGAATATGAAAAAAAAAATACGGTAACCACTTAAGGAAGGATGTCTCATATAGCCCTGAAACATTTATCTCGCTGATCACAGTGAAATTTATCAAAATTAACCGAAACACAAATAAAATTTTTATTTTAAGAAATATTCTTTTGAATATTTCTTCCTATTTATTTAGCTGAATGAATAAAAAATGTTTTCATTAAATTTAATTTATGAAAAAAAAAAAAAATCTATGTTAATATCAATTGTATTAAAAAATATTTATTTAAATGATTAACCTACATGACAAATATGAGCGTTCTATGCCGCGTAGTTTTGTGTTATGTATCTGTCAGTCACTCGGTAACGGAATAGTTTTATATAATAATATCTATTTTTCCTGCACACAGCAGGGCAGCACGAGGAAACCCGGAAACATAGTGTTAAGACACTCTGTTTCCATTGACACACTTCCGTTCTCCACTTTCCACCGAATTTTGGAGGCATTGCGTGTTGAGTGGCGGAATATCAAACATTTCACTCTCTCGAGTGGGAATCGAACGCACAACCTGTCGTGCGCTTTCAGTCGCACGCTTGTGCCTCTGCGCCACGAATGTCCTCAATAATTTATGTATTTTATATTAATAGATTAAAAAAATAACAAGATATATAAATATAAAACTTTTAACATAATCTAATTAAGTAGTCAAAGTATTATTTCTTCTGCATAAAAAAGGCATTAGCAGAAAAATAAAAATTTCTTTAAAAAAAAATACAGCTTCACGCTGTATCCCGCGCACAGCAGGGTAGGCAGAAGGAACCTGGTGGCATTGCGGTGGCATTTAAATAAATATTTCATTTCGTTGTGTGAGGATAGAACCCACAACCAGGCACGTTTAAAATCACACATTTGTGGCCTTACCCCACGAAGGGCCTCTATTATTAATAATTTCAAAGAGAAAAATTTTATAATAATATTATTTTTATAAAATTTTATAATAATATTATATAATTTATTTTTCGGCTTCATCTTGTATCCCGCATATAGCGGGTAGGCATAGGGAACCTAGTATTAAGACACTCTGTTTTACATTTACCGCCGAATTTTCTTAGTACCGCGCTTTAGAGGCAATATTTTTATTGCTTAAATGTGTCCTTTCCTCAAATGGGAATCGAACCCACAACCTGTCACGGTTACAGTCGCACGCTTGTGCGACGCTGCGCCACAACTTGCCTCTCTCCTTGCCATCCTTGTTATAAAAATTTGCTTATAAGCCCTATAATTGTAGTGATAACGTGATAAGAGTTTTGGTGCTTATATATGTAAGGGGTAAACGCTATCTTCAGTGTTCCTTCAGTTATTCGAGTGAACGTACGTGAATATCTTATATGGTGTCAAAATGTGGGGGACGATTATTTTATGGTTCGTATCTAAATATTAATATTTATATAATATTATGTGTAAATAAAATTAATTGTGAGGCCAGTTGTGGTAAGAGCACAAAGTGTGGCTGGTTGTGGGTTCGATCCCCACTCAAGGAAATGAAATATTTAATTAAATTTATATTTTCATTGCTTCATTCTGGTGTCGAGGCAAAGCGTGGCGTTGAGTTCCGCCACTCAATACGAAATGCCTCCAGAATTCGGCAAAAAATGGAGAACAGAGTGTCTTAACAGACTCACTAGGTTCCCTCTACCTATCTTGCTGTGTGTGGGATACAGCGTGAATCTGATTTAATTGAATTTGATTTATAACAATAAGATAAACCAAGCGTAGCCTCGTTTGAGGTGCTAGTCTATAATAAATGTAAAAACTAAGAAATGATGTGAAATAGATGAATATTTTCAAGTCCAAATATGAAAAATTGTGTAAAAATATTTTTAAATGAAATATTTAATAAGTAATATTTTATCTGAAATATTCAATATTAGTACCGAGGCAAAACGCGGCGTTGAGTTCTCAAGTTCCCTCGCCTACTTTGCCATGTGCATTAGCTTCACGCTGTATCTCACAGCGTGAAGCTAATAAAAATAAGTATAGTATAGTAAAAAAAAACGCTTTTTTACACCAAGTGCTGCTCCATTTGCTGTAAAATATACTCGAAGCTATAAATTATATGCAACTCTGAAAAACACCTGAATTGACACTGACATTGAATTAAAAAAAAAAATCCTTCTTCCTTCTCGGACTCAAGTTTCTTATTTCTACAGCTTGTCTTGTTCTTCTTGCTACCAGATTGTCTTGTGACTCCTCCTCTGTTTTTTTTCCATTTGCCACGGTTCTTTGCTAGCCGTCTTTATCCCTTTGTTAGATTATCTTGTCATCTTCTGATTTGCCTTTCTGTTTATCTTTTTCCAGTTTTATTCTTTTTTTATTAAACTTATATTCAAAATATTCTCTAGTCATACTTTTTCTTTCTTTCTTTCCTAAGTGTGGAATAACACTTTAAAAATGTTTAAAAAATATTAAAAAATATTCTCTAATCAAATAGACTATATAAGCACTTTTGAATCGTCGAATGAACACATAAATAAAAAAAGCTACCACCGGTTCGGAAGGCATTTGAGAAGAGCTGGCAAGAATCTTAACAATTGCTCTTTTCAATGTCCATGGTATAATTTAATTATTACATTAACTGGCAGCTATCCTGTATCACATTCAATAAACATATATTCCATACATATTTATAATGTAAATATTCTTGAACAGCCTAATTCGCTTTACTTGTTAGTATTGTTTTTACAGATATTATATATATATATATATATATATATATATATATATATATATATATATATATATATATATATTCTTTATTGCACCAAATTCATACATAATAAAACAAACATTTCGAAATTTAATTCACAACGGTGGACTTATCTCTAGAAGAGATCTCTTCCAGCCAACCCGTGGAAGTGGATAAGTGCAAAGTAGCGGGAAAGACAAGAAGACAGTGCAGTGAAATTGAGAAAAAAAAACAAAAATAGCAATAATAAACATAATAAATAAAATAACAAAATAATAATAATAATAATAAAAAGGGTATACATGAAATATAAATAATATAATATAACAATTAAATATAAATACACATATACTATATAATAAATATATATACTATATAATATAAATATATGTATAAGAAATACTTATACGATAAAGATATAGCATAAAGAGAAACAAAAAGAAAATAAGGCATTACTATAAGATGAAGTAAGGTTAAAGTATATATATAAGTAAACCACTATATTAATAAAGATTTAAGTGTCTAACGATGCAAGAAGATGTTGTTTTAAATGGGATTTGAAGGAATTTATGGAAGGGCTTCTTTGGATAGTTTTAGGGAGTTGGTTCCAGAGGGATGCGGCGTATACAGAGAAGGATTTCTGAAGGAATTTGGTGTTGCTCTTCGGTACGTTAAGTGTCGGTATGACACCAGACCTCCGTGAGCGTGTAGGGATAGGTAGAATGTTAAAGCGGGAACGAAGATAACAAGGAAAATTCTGGTAGTTAAGGATCTTAAAAAGGAGTGAAAGGATGTGCATATCTCGGCGAAGTCGGATTGGGAGCCAATTAAGCTGAGCACGAAATTGGGAGACGTGGTCATATTTACGCAAACCGTAAACAAAGCGTATGGCGAGATTTTGGAGTTGCTCTAATTTGTTAAGAAGCTCCTCGGTCACATCCAAATAACAAACATCGGCGTAGTCGAGAATGGGTAATAGAAGAGATTGTGCAAGCATAATTTTGGTTTTATGAGGTAGGTAGTATTGGAGACGCTTAAGAGAACGGAAAGAGAAATGCATGCGTCTGCTGATATTATGAATGTGCGGTACCCAGGACATGTTACTGTCAAAAATTAGGCCCAAATTTTTTACTCTGTCACAATATTCTATTTCTACTCCTGAATACAGGATCCTCGGCGTTGAATTCCAATTTATTTTATGTATAAGTTTGCTGCTTCCAATGATAATAGATTGTGACTTACCTGGATTTACTAACAGACCGACAGATTCAGCCCAAGTTAAAATAGCAGCGAGATCGTTATTTAAAGCCGTGATAGTTCCAGGCAAATCGCTAAAATTGCAATGCCGGTATAATTGCAAATCATCCGCATACAGATGGTAGGGAGAAGAAATTACTCTAGATATATTATTTATAAAAACAGAAAACAAAAGAGGAGAAAGTACACCGCCTTGAGGAACGCCAGAAGTGATATCTAACCACGTCGATGTGACATCATTAGATTTTACACATTGCTGACGACCTAAAAGGTAGGAGCGAAACCAGCTTAAGGCTGCAGAAGAGATGTTGACTGCACGAAGAGAGCCCAGAAGTATATCAAAATCAACACAGTTAAATGCGCTGCTAAAATCTAGCAGTACCATTACAGTGAGCTTGGTGTTATCCATAGCACACCGAATGTCCTCCGTGATATTCAGCAACGCACTAACCGTGCTGTGAAAGGGTCGGAAACCGGATTGGTAAGGACACAGAAAATTGTTAGAGGAGAGGAAAGAATGTAGTTGATTATTTACTAAGGATTCCAGGACTTTAGATAGGATTGGAAGGATAGATATAGGACGATAATCGGTGACGCTAGAGGGATTAGAGGTTTTTGGTAAAGGAATGACATAAGCGTATTTCCATTGTGCGGGAAAAACATTACATGTCAGTGAGAAATTAATAATGTGGGTGACCACTGGTGCAATGTATTCCAACACAGGAAGGATCATGTCAAGGCTGATACAGTCACTTCCAAAGGCTTTAGTGGATATGGATTTGATACACTTCTTGACTTCAACTTCAGTTACAGTTTGAAAAGAGAAAGAAATAGAGTCGGGTAGGGCAATAGAAGATAAAGATGACAGTGTTTCAGATTTAGTTGAAGGGCTTAAATTTAATAGAGGTGTAGTAAAAAATAAATTTAAATCATGAAGATCCAATGATACAGAATGAGTATGCTTGGTGTTGCCTACCCCAAACGACTCTAAGAATCTCCAGACTTGTGCTTGACTGAGATTCTGAATAGTGGTGTGAATATATCGGCGTTTAGCATCCCTACACATTCTGTTGCAAATGTTTCGCAATTTTTTATATGCAGCTAGGTTTTGTTGGCTAGGGTATTTTTTATTTCTAGATTTAGCTTTATCACGTTTACACATCGTTCTTTTAATAATTGGTGTTAGCCAGGGAGCAGGTGCATGCTTCATACGAACCGGTCTCACCGGGGCATGTTTGTCGTAAATGCGAATCAGTTCAGTAGTTAAAGAGTCTACCATACTGTCAATATTTGTTGATGACATTATGGGTGACCAGTCGATGTTCCTCACATCCTCCCTTAAGCGTTCCAGGTCCATATGCTTAAAATTGCGTTGGAAAAGTATTTTACCTCTAACCTTGGGAGGGCGTAATTTATACGAAAGAAAAATTAAGTCATGAAAAGAGAATGGAGCTGTCATTTGTCCATGAGAAATAACGAGATTAGGGTTAGAGACGGAGATGAGGTCAATAAGAGAGGGTCTACAGTTAGGAAAGTAATGGGTGGGACACGACATCGGAAGAATGTGTAAATTATAGGACTCATATAATGCTTTTAATAAATTAGATCTTGTATCATTTTTTAATAGACAAGTGTTTAAATCGCCCGTACAGATTACATGCTCGTATTGAGGTGAAAAATATTCCAGAACACCTTCAAAAGCACTAAAATAGTTAATTTTATCATTTGGGGAGTATAAAGTTCCCAAAAGAATTTTTGTATGGTTTAACGTTATTTCCACAAAAAGATATTCCAGGGTTTCTATCGACTGATTAGGAGAGCAGGCAATAATACGAGCAGTAATGTTGTTGCGAAGGTAGATACCGACTCCACCACCACCTTGCAAAGTACGGTCATTGCGAAATAATTGATAACCTGGGATACTGTAAGTAACAGAGGAAAGGGAAGGTTTTAGCCAGGTCTCAGATATACATATACAGTCGACTATGCCGGAGCTAAAGAATGCGAGAAGATCTAAGTAATGAGCAGGAATGCTCTGAGCGTTGATATGCACCAAGGAAAAAGTATTAGATGGGTTGATGAAAGTTTTAGACAATTTATCTACAAGTGGTTCAGAATCAGAAAGTGAAGAGTGATTACTTTCAGCGCTGTCATAATCATTGTTAGAGCAAGAAAAGTATTCATCATCAATGAGCATAATTTATTAGCGGTATATATGTAAATACAAATAAATAAATATATGATATAATACAAAATACCTAGTAATGGGAAATATATATATATATATATATATATATATATATATATATATATATATATATATATGTATATATATATATATATATATATATATATATATATATATATATATATATATATATATATATATATATATGGTACAAATATAAACTTTATAAATATTATAATAAATAAATAAATAAAATAAAAAAAAAGACAACACAAAAATCACAAATTAAATTAAATCCACGTGCACAAGTTGATTGAAAAACAAATTAACACTAAAAAAAAAAAAGTAACATAAATTTATCGTTCTTAAGTTACAACTATTTATTAAAAGGATAAAACAAAACGGAACGTAACGCCCAAAAACCAACAACCAAAAATGAACTAAGCAATGTAACAAATAGTACAATATATTGTGTACTAGCGGACCCGGACGCGGCTTCGCCCGCTTAAACTTTACGAATGCTTATAGATATATTTAGGAAATTGTTTGTGGAAATATGTAACTAATTTAAATAAAAAAATATAAGTAAACGTAACCATAGTAAAATATTAATAAGAAAACTAAACAAAACCAGCTACATTATTAATAATTTTGTCTCTGTCTGTCTTTTTATATACGTTCTATTTCCCCGAGCTAATATCCAGAATAACTGAACTATTTTTTATTGGACTTTCAGTGATCGAATTTACTGATTTAACCGGGAATAATCTTTTTACTCGTTTTCCTTGCGCGCGTACATAGATACTATATGAAATAACTAAAGTCCTTTCTACATTAAATATGATAAGTTTTGCGAGCAATATCAAATAAAATCCCAAAAAACTAAAACCACAATTTAATTAAGTGAATAACAACGGTATAGATAACCATCCAACCAAGATTAAATAACCAACAATTCTCTCTTTAATACTTAAATAATATTATACCGATGCTGCAACTTACACCACACCAAGAAATTCATGAAAATCTAACTAATACTCTAATAAGCGAAGAACCAAAGAAAAGTATAAATTAATTATAAACAGCAAATAATTACATAAAAATTAACAGTAGTTCGAAAATGTATGAAAATTTACAAAACCGTCAAAGTCATTTGCCCGTTCGCGTCGGTCATACTATGCCGGTCGTAGGCTAGGTCATTTCGAATCAGTGACATCTCCTTAATTATTTATTAGAATGTTATACAGTGAACTATAATTTCAATCTAGATGAAATGCTAAAAGTGACTATTATATTCATTTTCATAAGGATCAATATCAAATTATAGAAAATACATACAACAAAAACCCGATAAATATAAAGTAAATTAATTAAAATGGTTACTTGTTGTTACTGTGTTACTTTGCTCAAGCTTCAGAGAGAGATAAATATGGTATGTGTATCGCGGACTTTTTTAAAAATTATTTAAGGGACAATATTTTTGTAAAACATTATTTTTATGTATCTCATAAGCTTGAGTCGGCGCACGCCATGTATGCGTTAAGCAAGCTCATTTTGGGTGACGTTTGCTTATAACAACAAATAAACTTTGCAAACCGTTGCTTAGCAACGGTCGGTTGTTATTAACATGGCGGAATAAATTGCCTGTCAAATTGAAAAATATTTTAATATATTAGTATATATCGACAATATTACAATTATGAGAAAAAAAGTAACCTATGTTCATCCGAAGACCCTCAAGTATCTCTGTATGAGTATTTTATTACAATTGAATTAGCGGTTTGGCCCTGATTGCGGCACAGACAGACAGACAGACAGACAGACAGAGTTACTTTCGAATTTATAATATAGGTATAGATAGTCTGTGTGATAGAATGACATTTACAAGTAAGACAAGATACTCATACTGCCATTCACTCAGATGTCATTTGTCATAAACAACATTTTTAAGTGTTACGAGCATAATTTTAATAATTTAAAGTAAAAAAAAAATAGGACATGAATGTACCCTACGAATGTAAAAAAATATAAATACGTATCTAACTATGTTATTACACCAGCAATTCAATATAAACTGAAGAAATTAAGATGGTATAAGCAAATCACATCCAACCAATTTAATTGTTGTCAGCTGATTTCATAACAGAACATCGATGTATTAACTGTTTTAGTTCAGATAGGGAAGAAATCTTACTTTTGAGTTTATTTGGCATTAGTATAATAATCATGCCATCAGCTGACCAACATTTATTAATTCCAAAATGCTTACGGGCCTCTATAAATACCTCTTGACGTGATTTCGTTAGAAATTCGGTAATTGTAATTTTAGAACCCTTCAATGATGTTTTAGCCTTCCACACGTTGGAGCGGACCTGCAAACTAGTACATCTAACGAGGATAGGTCGAGAATAGTCCTTTTTAGCGCCCAGTCTGTGACAAGATTCAATAGCTGCAGACCTTACATCAGGCAACTTCATTTGGCTAGATAACACTTCCATTATTTTTTGCATCACATTTTCATCCTTATCCTCCTTTACACCATGCATAAGAAGGACTTTTCTTCTGGATTGTGTCTCCAGGCGGTCCATACCAAGCACAACAAGTTCCACCTGTGATTTTAGTAAACCCAGTGTCTTCCAAACAAAAGCCTTAAAGGTGTAAAATTATGTGGATAAGGCCTTTATAGTGGTTGTGGCGGCTGCAGGACCCGGCTGAGACAAGTTTTTCTCAAACTCACCCATTCGTGTAGAAAACATAGAGGAGAGTTCCTCCATACTCTTGAGAAGCTGGTCCACTGGTGTCTCCATTGTTTACTTAGTGCAGAAAGTGTGTGAGAAAGTTTAGTAAGGTTCAACTTAGCACAGGTATCAAACTGTTAACACATATGTACACTTATTATTATTATAATAAATAAAAATTAGGAGCAATAAAAAATATGTCTAGTCACAGTTGCGTCTACCCACATGATATTTTACATTATTGTAGTGGCAAACCTTGAATACATTGCGGAACTTTATTATAAACACCTATACTCAGACCCATAAAATATTTATTACTTTTTGGAGGTGAAAACTTGGCGTAACAAACTTATTTTGATTTCTCATTCCTACCGCATGGCTTTCACTATTTTTAATATGAAACTGTATATTTTGTCGGACAAATATAATATTATAATATACAAATTGTTAAGCAAATGTAATAATACCGCCGTCTCTAAAGACATCTCGCAGAGAATCTCGAGATCTTAGGTTATAAATGTATCTCACGGCTCTTTTTTGGAGAATGAATATTTAATTTATATCTGAAGCACTGCCCCATAGCAGCATTCCATAAGATAAGATACTATGAAAATAGCTATAGTAGACTAGTCGGGCAGTTTCAATGTCCGTCATTTGTCTAATATTGTCTGATTTGTCTGATTTGTGTGATGATTTTACATAATTTATACTAACTTTCTGGATTATTTGGTTAAGATATGAGACAATGAGATCAAGGGCAGTATCCTGTATACCATAATGATATAGTTTTAAAAACAGAGTTTCATGGTCTACAGTCTACACAATCAAAGGCTTTGGATAAATCACAAAACACTCCAATGGCATTTTGTGACTTCTCCCATGCGTCATAAATGTGCTTTAGGAGTGCAGGACCTTGCGTTTGGTGAAGCTATATTGCTCTCTATGGAAACAATTGTTAATATGTAAGAAAATTGTGAGGTGGTTAAATATTATTTTTTCAAGTATTTTACTTAAACAGCAAAGCAGAGGATCAGTCGGTAGTTTCCAGGGTCAGATCTATCTCCACTTTTGTAAAGCGGCACTATTTTTCTATATTTCATTATTTTTCACATATTTTTATCCTTAACTTTATAATCCTGCGAAGCATTTATCTTTCTTTCTACAGCATCTTTCACTTAATCATTGTACCAAACCCGACAAATTTATTGATGATAAAATTATTACAAGTGGGTCACGTTCAGTTTCTTCGAATACAAGTTGACCTAATAAAAGAGTGTTAACAAACTTGTTTTAAGCTTACCTTTTGTTTCGAGAACATTGCATAAATAGCAACTCTTTTTAAAGCTTTATATGTGTTATCATGCATCAGTTGAGTCAATTCATGTATTAAAGGCCAATATCGATATAATCGATTTAGTAAAACAAAATAAAAGATAACCTTAAAAAGACGAAATAAGGCTTTCGTGGCGTAGTGGCACAACGTATGACTATGCGCACTACGAGCACTACTCGACGGTTGCGAGTTCGATTCCCACTTATGGGAATGATTTAATTATTATTTTAATATCCTTGCTCTAATAACAAGACAAAGTCAGGTTTACAGTTCCGCCACTTAATACTGTATGAGGAAAACAGCGTGAAGATGAAAAGACGAAAAGTCTGCAAGCTGTTCGGCTTGTATTATGAGATATGTGGAAATGAAATTAACGATTCAAATTTTTCTGTTTTAACTTCCGGTAAACGCGATGGTTTTCCGGTCGTTTTCCATTCGGGACAGCAATAATAATTTAATTATTTTTACTTCCCCGCTCTGATAAGATTTGTAGTGCGAGGTTGAATTCTGCCATTCAACACATAATACTCTGGTATAGGTACGAGAAAAAAAAATAAAATAAATTAGCTTGCTAAACAATATATTATTAATAAATAATAGGTTGGGGCAAAAGTATTTTCGTATTTTGAATATAATCAATTCTAATATAATATTACTAAATATAATTAATATAGTAATCATACCTCTTTGGCTATACTGAATGTAATTGGCTGGTTCTAATACCATTAAATGAATACAAAACGAATTTTTCAAAACCAAATTTTTCTTCCAAATTTATTTTATATACAAGATCTAAGTGAATAAACACTATTTATACAAATTTTGACCTATTCACAAAAGTCAAAGTCACTGAAAAACACTTAGAAAAATTTTGGCTAGTTACAATAGAAAATTATTTATTTGAACCACTTACCTTGTTTGGATTGTTGACTTCTTGGTATCGTGTCGTAGGGTCTTCCGCGCCGTACCATTCTAATTTTTTTCGAAATTTTTGCTGAAACTTTTGCGCTATTTTTGACGCAAAAACACTTGAAAAATTCGGTTTTTTGGACATTTTACCTGCACCTCCCCCCTCATTCCCGCGGGTTGTGCATCGTCTTGAAGGCCTTCCGAAGCCCGTTCGTTGGACACCAGTTTCGAGCGAATCCGTTCAGTAGAAACTGAAAAAAAGGCCCTCCCTCCCACCCTTCACTCGCCAGGCAGGTTAAAAAGGATTCTTTTGGCGAAAATTCTTGTTTTTAAATTCTTTATTATACGTTATACATCTTGACTACAGTGCAAAAGGCCTGGAAAAAAATAAAAGAAAACTACTACTGCGGACCATCAGTGGCATTTTACACCACTGATTTTTTAGGACAACAATTAGTAAAATTTATCAATTTATTTACATATTTACACTATTTACATTTGACTTCGACTAATAAATATATACATTTAGTACAATTAATCTAGACATATATACATTTATATACACTTTATTTTGATTTTATTGACTTCCGGGTGGCTCTCTACACCACTTGGAAATTCTATCTGCACAGACGGAATGCTTCGCACACCAGCAAGGGGAAATGCTCGGGTCCTGGACCTCTCGGGAACCCCGGAGGAGGTGGGCTTCCTAGAGGACTCACCGACCCGGACCCCAGAGAGCCAGCAGCCGCCCCCGAACTCCCTGACCGCTCTATCCCGTCCTCATAAAAACAAGATCCCTACCCAAAAGGGCAGGGCGGTTAGGATGGCTGAGACGTCGGGTAGCCCGACGACTTGCGGAAGTAGGACAGACAAGGACCAGGAGAAGACTTACCTCAGCCGGACCTCAGAGGCAAAGGCGTGCCTGACGAGCGCCAAAATCCATCTTAAAAACTCCCGCAACTTAAGGACAGACATCAAGAACGGTGTCACAAATGCTCTTGACAGACTGTTTGCTCTTGTAAAAGAGCTAGAGGAAGAGCTAAACAGCAAAGCGCCGCCAAAGGAGCCGCCTAAAAAACAGCCCGAGTGCAAGGAGCAAGAGGGGGAGCTCACTCGAAAAATCGAGGAGCACTCGAGGATGTTAGCGGAAAATGCGGAACAAATGCGGGAGTTGAAGTTGGCGCTCGAACAAAACACCACCATGCTTGCAAATCCACCCTCTTCATATGCTAGCGTTGCCGCACTTGCGCCCAAGCCGAAACCGGTGCAACCTGCCCTGCACTCCATCATCGTCTCCTCAGATGATGTTCTGGAGACAGGGGAGGAGTTTCTGGAACGAGTCCGCAAGGCGGTGGACGCAAAAGAGGGATGGATCAAGGTGGAGAGGGTCCGGAAAGCAAAGGACGCAAAGATAGTCCTCGGCTGCCCGACGTTAGAGGACAGGGACAAAGCCAGAGAGCGCCTGGAGGCCGGTCGCCTCCGCGTCGAGGAAGTCAAGAACCGGGACCCGATGATTGTCCTGAGAGACCTCCTAAACCTCAACTCTGAGGAGGAGATACTCAGGGCTCTCAGAAAACAAAACCGGGAGGTCTTTGACGGCATCGACGAGGAGGACGACAGGGTCCAGGTCAGGTTCCGCAAAAAAGCTAGGAACCCCCACACGAGCCACCTGGTGCTGTCGGTCTCCCCCATCATATGGAGAAGAGCGACAGAACTAGGAGCTCTACGGGTGGATCTGCAGAGGGTCAAGGTCTTGGACCAGTCGCCCCTAGTGCAGTGCTCCCGGTGTTTGGCATACGGCCACACGAGGAGGCACTGCACTGAGGAGGCGGACGTCTGCAGCCACTGTGGAGGCTCACATCTGAAGGCGAACTGTGAAATGTTGGCGGTCAGTGTTACCCCTACTTGCAAAAATTGCATTAGGGCTAAGACTGACCGCACAGATCACAACGCCTTCAGCGAGGACTGTCCCGTCCGAAAGCGGTGGGAGACCCTGGCTCGCTCAGCCGTGGCTTATTGCTAAGGTTGTGGCCACGGGTTCTTTCGAGAGTCACCATCAGTGGGCGACTCTCTACACGTCTAGATCACCAACACCGGCAGCAGTACACCCCGCTCCTGGGAATCTACACTCGGCAGAACATATGGGCCTGAATTCCATGTGCACAGCAAAATGGGCCGAAATTCACGTCATATGCAACGCAACGGGGTGGATTCCCGAGCGTTTGAGAACTCTCTGGCAAAAGCCCTCAAATCCCCAGTACCACAAACCAGTTTGGAAAATTCGCTTCCTGACCAGAATAAGCTCACGGCTCTATTCTGGAAAATGGCAAACACGGGTTGCAGGGTTAAAAACTTCGACACGCCAGAAAAGCCGAATACTAAGATCAGAGATTGCACGTTTTGAAGTAAGTGTATTTTGAAAAAGGGTATTCTAAATTAACAGTAGAAAATTAACTGGCCTATGATTCCTGGGTAATATGAGATTATCCACCGTATCATACAGCACTATATTATTAGAAGAAAATTTACGTCTTTTTTAAAATCTAAGTAAAAATAAACGTGCATGACATTAGAAAATCTGTTTTTGTAGTGAGCCCCCCATTTAACACATTATTATAAATTTAAAAAACCGCAAACAAAGTCTCCGTTTTCCCACGATGGAGGTTGCAAGCATATAAAAAAAAAAAAAAATACCATTAAATGTGCCATTGTGAAGAGGCAATAAATAAAAAAAAAACTAGTTCCTGCATTTCCTGCATTCATTGCCTCAAACTCGACTTTGGATGACCAAGGAACAACGCCGCCGACCATCCCGCGGTGCCAGAGCTCAATGCCTGAGGTTAAGTTTAACCAAACAGCTGTTAGGCGAGCTCTGTCCTCTTTGGACATCCACAAGTCGAGCGGGCCAGATGGCATCTCTCCCTTAGTGCTCCGTTCCTGTGCTCCTGAGCTGACACCGGTGCTAACGCGTTTGTTTCGGCACTCTTACTCAGTCGGCGTTGTCCCAGACTCATGGAAGAGCTCTCTTATCCACCCGATCCCAAAGAAAGGCGATGGTTCCGATCCATCTAACTACAGGCCTATTGCTATCACCTCCCTGCTCTCAAAAGTCATGGAGAGCATTATCAATAGCCAGCTCTTGGTTTATCTAGAGGATCACCGATTGATTAATGACCGACAATATGGCTTCCGCCATGGTCGCTCAACCGGTGATCTTCTAGTCTACCTTACCCATCGCTGGGCTGCGGCTATTGAAAGCAAGAGAGAGGGCATGGCAGTTAGTTTGGACATGGCGAAGGCCTTTGATCGAGTGTGGCATGAGGTGCTCCTGGCTAAACTTCCATTCTATGGGCTTCCCGAGAATTTATGCAAGTGGATCGCCAGCTTTCTCACTGGGCGCAACATCAAGGTCGCTGTCGACGGTTTTTGCTCCAAACATATGCCCGTGAATGCTGGCGTTCCCCAAGGCTGCGTGCTGTCCCCTACGCTGTTTCTTCTGCATATCAATGACATGTTAGAAGATTCTAGCATTCATTGCTATGCAGATGATAGCTCGGTGGACGCTGTTTACTCCGGCCGAGCAAGTCTTTCTCGGGAAAACGAAGAGCAGTGCCGAAATAAACTTGTGTCTTCCGTTGAGGCATCCCTCAACAATGTCTCCTCATGGGGTGAAAGGAACCTAGTTCAGTTTAACCCCCTGAAGACACAAGTTTGCGCGTTAACCACAAAAAAAAATCCCATTTATCGTATCACCAGTCTTTCAGAACATTCCCCTTACAGCCGCGCCCAGTTTCAGTATATTGGGCCTCAATGTTTCGAGTGACTGCCAGTATCGCGATCATTTGGAAAGCAAGGCCAAGTTGGCCTCGAAGAAACTGGGGGTCATCAACAGAGCGAGACGGTACTTCACGCCAAAACACCGTTTGGCCCTATATAGGGCCCAGGTTCGGCCTCATATGGAGTACTGTTCTCATCTCTGGGCTGGTGCACCCCAGTATCAGCTTGAACCATTTGATCGCATACAACGTAGAGCCATTCGAGTCATTGGGGACCCAATAATCTGTGAAAGGCTTGATACTTTGGCTTTGCGTAGAGACGTTTCCTCGCTGTGCGTTCTCTATCGCATTTATCATGGGGAGTGTTCTGAAGAACTGTTTGACCTGTTACCTGCCGCCGAATTTTCTAACCGCACAGTACGCCATAAGCTGAAATATCATCCACACCACCTGGATACATGGCAATCCACTACTGTGCGGTTTCGTAGGAACTTCCTTCCACGCACCACGGAACTGTGGAATGGCCTACCCGCGGCAGTGTCTCCAGGTCGATATGACATGGGTACCTTCAAAAAGCGCGTCTATCTCCACCTTAAAGGCCGGCAACGCACCTGTAGCTCCTCTGGTGTTGCACGGGGCCATGGGCGGCGGTAATCACTTACCGTCAGGTGACCCGAACGCTCGTTTGCCTTGTCCTTTTCCATAAAAAAAAAAAAAGTTGATTACGGGTGATTAAAAATGGGATAGGAATGTGCTAAAAAGATCATGGTCGAAGCATGGACAAGCCCTGAGACCAGACCGTGGCAAAGTTCGGCCTGATTTGGAACAAAGTGAAGCTATTTGTATGGTGGGATTAAAAAGGAATCGTCCACTATGAGCTTTTGCCACCAGGTAAAACTATCGATTTTGACCTTTACTGTCAGCAACTGATGAAGTTAAAAAAAGCTATTGAGAATAACCGACCGGGCTGGTGAATAGAAAGGGCTTGGTGTTCCACCATGACAACTCCAGACCGCACTCGTATATAGCCACGCAGCAAAAATTGAGAGGCTTGGCCGGGATTGGTGTTGATGCATCCTCCGTATAGCCCTGACCTTGCTCCATCAGATTTCCACCTGTTTTGGTCATTGTAGAACTCTTTAGGAGGCATAAAGCTAACCTCAAAAGAACACTGAACACAAAAATTTCTACAGGAATGGGATCACGCCACCACCCATAAGATGGCAATAAGTCATCGATCAAACGGCACATACATATTATAAATAAATAAAAAATTGTACCCAAAAAAGATATTTTCCTTTGTATGAACAATACGAAAATATTTTTGCCCCGACCTTATATAATATAACAATATATTATATTTATTAATATTAATACTAAGTTGAGGTCATTTATTATTAGTATTCAGTTTAGTATAATATTTGCTCTGAAATAGTAATGTAGTTTTATTGATTTAAGTGTTTTTAAATTTTTATCAAACTAATTAATTCATAATTTTTTTTGTCTCAAGCTGTATTCTGCATACCTGGGCTTCTAGTGTTAAGACACTTCCTTACTTTTTGCGGATTTCTGGAGGCATTGCGTGTTGCGTGGCCGCGCTTTGCCTCATTACGAGAACGAGGAAATTAAAATATTACGTATTTAATTTCCTCGAGTGGGAATAGAACTCACAACCTGTCGCGTTTACAGTCGCTCGCTGGTGCCTCTGCGCCTTCCGGTCGGCTTCAAAATCTCTTAAGTCTTTCGTAATCAATAATATATATAATAAACAGTAAAAAATTATATCTACAAGATCTGAGGAAGGACTATAATAGATGTCGGGATAGTGTCAAGCTCTAAACGGAATCATTTTAAGTACAATTTCAAAATTATAATTATTAGCTTTACGCTGTATCCCGTACATAGCAAGGTAGGCAGAAGGAACCTAGTAATAAGACACTTCCGTTTCCCACTTCGCAGAATTTTGGAGGCAATGCACGTTGAGTGATAGAACTACGCCAAAAATCATTACTAGGAATATTAAAATAATAATAACAAATATTCTTATAATTTAGATCCCTTTTCGTGATGTGTTTGTTCCCCACTCAATTCAAGCAATG
This sequence comes from Heliconius himera, assembly GCA_021202915.1. Lineage (NCBI taxonomy): Eukaryota > Metazoa > Arthropoda > Insecta > Lepidoptera > Nymphalidae > Heliconius > Heliconius himera. The sequence continues at coordinate 668,401 of JAJHJA010000073.1, forward strand.
TATCGAAATTTTGGCTGTAAATTTTAGTGATAAGATAACAGGTAGTAAGTAAACATTATGAATATACATCGACGTATAATCCACGCAAGCGGTTGGATGGTTTCAGTTGGCTACTAGTAAGAAATAATTAGATATATATAATATAGTATTAATATATTTTTTTAAATTTTAAAGTGTTATTCCACACTTAATAAGTAGAGGAACTACAGCATATTTGGAATACTGCAAGTAACTTGGAATACTTCGTTACCTAAATGAATATAAATGCCGTCTTTATTTTTTAACCGTAAACTCGTCATAAGACACACAGAATCATTGAGTATTAAAAACAAGATATCATCTTGACATTCCGGCTACCAGCGCGAAGGGAATGAGACGCCTGCTTTGAAAACTTTTTCGGGAAGAATGCAATCAGTGTTAATCATTTACTGTTATAAGTAAAATCTTCATTGTAATTATTTAAACAATTAAGTGACCTTGTTGGTTTCTTATACAATTTAGATTTTTTGAATATTTTTAAAATAAAAAATATCACATGGAGTTATCGGTGAGAATGGTTTGTTGTTAATGTGGAATACTGACAGTGAGCATAATTTGGAATATCCAAATGATGTTGCACACTAAGAATATAGAGTTGATAGATCTAGCAAAACAGCATTACGTGACTATCCTATCACTACTACATAATTGCACGCATAAAGTTCACTTTCATGGACTAAAATACTACAGTGTAAACTACCACAGTGAAGAAGTTCGAGTGTTTCTCAGAGAAGCTTTTAATTTAAAAAAAAAAATTGCCTAGACACATAAAAACTATAAAACTGTTATAAAAAAGAAATCTATTATTAGTTTCTAAGAAAAAATATTTGCAATGGTCAAAAAAATATGTGATTATAATTTGGAATACAATATTCCAAATTTTTTTTAATTTTATAAGCATTTAGTAATGTTTCTGGTTTTTGTTCTGTTTGATGGTTATTATTACTAAAGTTTAATACTTTTCCAACAATTTAAAGTATTTTTTATTGAGCCATCCCATTTCTCTTTAAATTTATTCTCAAAAAACAAACTAGTATTCCAAATATGCTGCAGTTCCTCTAGTATTAATATATTCTAAAAATAAAACATAATTTGAATTCGTGACATACTGACGTACCGATTAAGCCGTGATTCAGACAAGTTAAATAAATTGAGATTCCAAATTTTTATATAGAAGCCAGTCGCAGCGCAGGGGCAAAGTGCGACGGTAGGTAATCGCGACAGGTTCCATTTCCATTCGAAGAAATTAAATATTGAATAATTTCGTTTCCCGACGTTGAGTTCCGCCACTCAACACACGATCGATCGATCTCCATTCGAGGAGATCAAATATTTACTTAAATTTATATTTTCATTTATTCGCTTTGGTGTTAAGGCAAAGCGCGGCGTTGAGTTCCGCCACTCAACACACGATCGATCGATCTCCACTCGAGGAGATCAAATATTTACTTAAATTTATGTTTCTATGTATTCGCTTTGGTGTTGAGGCAAATCGGGGCGTTGAGTTCTGCCACTCAACACGCGATACCTACAGGATTATGTGGAAAGTGGGGAACGGAGTGTCTTAACACTACGTTCTCTCTCTCCACCCTGCTGTGCACGGGATACAGCGTGAAGCTGATTAATTAATTTATTTTTAATCTTTAAAATATTGAAAAAAATTTAGCTGGTAACGCCACCATTATATGCAGTATTTGTGTAACATCACATTTACGTTTTCTTGTTGTAATTGCTAATCAGCTCACTTTTTGCAAGTATTACATTGTACCAAAGGACAAAAACATAATTAGAAATGCTTACACGCGATAAAGGTTTTTTTCATATTCCAAGCGATGCGAAAGTACAATAAAAATGGTGTAAAATGATGATTAGATAAAAATAATTTTAAACATGACATTTATATTCTATACTATATTAATTCTGTACTCGTTTAAAAGTCTTGCGATTAACCGAATATATGTTAATACCGATAATACGCTATGAAATTAATATAAAAAAATATTTAAAAAAAATGTTTTCATGGTTGTTAAAATAGTACATTTTCATAAAAAAATAATATACAAAATATATTTTTTTTGTCTGTATTTTACTTTTAAAATATCATCATATTTTATTGCTTTTATTTTGGTTTCATGCTGTTTCGCGCATATAGAAGAACCTAGTGTTAACCTTAGTATTGTTAATACATTTCTCCGAATAAGAACCGAATCCACAGCCGTCACGCAGTTCCGCTGCGAAACGCCAACAAATAAAAAAAAATGTAAATTAATTGACGTTTATATCATGTAAATAAAGTTGACTTAAATTTCACTTGACCTAGCCAATCGCCTAGGCCTAGCTAAATCACCGCAAGATTCTTATCAAAATTTAAAAGAAACAAATACTTAAGTACTTATAAACCTACTCATATATCTCAAAGAAATTGTTTATGTGAATCGGAATGTCAATTTATAATATAATATATTTCTCTAAAATGTATAAAAAGTAATAATTTATCATGCTTGAGTGAACTTAATTACTTAGATATTAATGATAAGTGGTTATGTATGTATTATACGTTTTGGTATAAGTACTATACACTGATAAACTCTGCTGTGTGCATTCTTTAATAAAAATCTTCGAGTATTCTGTAGACTAAAATATATATAAACACAAAATAAATCATATTCGCGCTCGTGTATGCCCGCGTATCCCGCATATATCAAGGTAGGCAGAGAGAGCTTACTTAGCGTATTAAGACACTCCGTTTCCCATTTTCTGACGAATTCTGGACGCATAGCGTGTTGAGGGGCGGATTTCAACGCTGCGGTTTGCCTCGACACCAGAGCGAAGAAATATAAATTTAAATAAATATTATTTGTATGTTAACAGCTTAGCCTGTGCAGGCGCAGTCTACACTACCAAGTTCCCTCCACATTTCAAATTCGGCGCAGCGACAGCTGCTTATCAAGTAGAAGGCAGTTGGAATGCTAGCGGTGAGAATTATTCCTGCATTGAATAATGCTTAGTGTCTTTTTTGTATTATACTTATATTATAAATGTAAAAGTTTGTGATAATGGATATTTATTTCACTAAATCAGTTTCACGCTGTATCCCGCACACAGCAGGGTATGCAGTGGGAACCTAGCGTTAAGACACTCCGTTCTCCAATATCCACCGAATTCTGGAGGCATTGCATGTAGAGTGGTGGAACTCAACGCCGCGCTTTTGCTTCGACACCAGAGCGAAGACATCATAATATACATTTAAGTAAATATTTTATTTCCTCGAGTGGGGATCGAACCCACAACCAGTCGCGTTTACAGTTACACCTTGAGCCTCTACGCAACGACTGGCCTCAAATATTATAAGCTATGTTACTATCACGTGTCATTTAAACCACTTAACGGATCTAAATGAAACTTGACAGTAATATAGCTTGTATATCAGAATAACATATAGGCTACAATTCACGTAAAAAATTGTATAATTTAACTATAATCTATATATTTATATAATACTATCGTATATAATAAATATAATAAAATCGTAACGAATCGGTGTCTGTACTTGGAAAATATTTGGGAAAAAATATTTTTTGGGACCTTTATTAATGTAGTAGAACATCATTGTTTTGTACTTATTAAGAAAACGTTTAAAAATTTGAACGTAGCGGGTTTTGAAGCCGCGCTTTTTTGAAAACCGTTCAAGCGCTTTGACGTGATGAACGATTTTTAAAACATTGGTCTGTTTATCTGTGCGTTTGTTTGCGCAAATTTCAGAATCGGCTTAACCGATTTAAATGCGGTCTTCACTATTGGACTCTCAAAACGGCCACTCAAAATGCAATGCCTCCAAAATTGTGCAGAAAGTAGGGAAAACATTGTCTTAACACTAGATTCCCTCTGGATCCTGTGCTGTGCAGGATATTAAGGATAGCGTAAAGCTGAAAAAACACCTCAATTATATATAAAAATTAAAGAATCTGTCGTTGATATCAATATAACCGTGTTTTTTCAAGGGCATATAGGTATTTACACCTTACCAACAATTATAGTATTTTTGTCTGTCTGTCTTTCTGTTTATCCGGGCTAGCCTCCGGACCAGCCGAAGCGATTATTATGGGACTTACACTAGAGGGGGTTGTGGAACAACATAAAGGCTATTTTGATACAATAAAAAGGTTATATCAATTTACAGTATGACAAAATTGCTGCTTGTTAAAAGAGTTACTTATCTTATACAATTGTTTTATTGAATTGGCTAAGTCTTTAGTTTTCAATGTTTTGTTGTTTGATACTGTTTTTATTTGTATAATGATAAAACAAACTCGAGATTGTATGCTTATAAAATAGACCAAGATTTAGGATTTTCCAATGTTAATTGACACTCTCAAGCGGCCACTTTATTTAGTTAGGTTCACTTTGTTCTCCGTCTGTCGCTCTGCCAAGATCATTTTATTTAAGATTGCGTTGAGGTATCAATCCGAAATTAATATCTGATATTCAAATTTAAAGTTCCTTGGAACATAGAAATTAAGCTACTAATACAATGCAGTCAAAAAATATGAGCATTTATGTATCGGTTTTGCTTTATTTTGTATGAAATTCACTGCGCTATTAAAACCTATAGTATACTTCCCATAGACCTACAGTAGTGAAATTTAGGACGATGTAAGATCTTACAATACTAATAAAGGAAAATCGGAAAAGTAAAAATATACAGATATTTCAACAAACGTATATTTGTAGTTAATTTCATACAATATAAGTGCATATGTTCGCAAATTTAAGTTTGTTAACTTTATTCGCTGCGTCATCCTATAAGCTTCGGTGGGCTAATCCGACTCGCGCTTGGAAGTTTGTAGAAGGTACAATAGTCATGAGTTTAATTCCCTTTTGAGGAAACTTTTATATTTGCCTCAAAAAAATGACAATATTTAACTTTACATAGATAAAGATTTTTTTTAAAATTTAAAAAACTATACATATATCAATAATGGAATATTATTTTTAGATAATTATATCTATTTTCCTATTTGATTATTATCTTATTTAAATATTTTATCACTATGTTTGGGACTTAACTGGGATAACTGGATGCGTTATTAATTATATGTATATATAATGACAACACTGGGTTCCTTCTGTTTACCCTGCTATATGCGAAAAAATCAAGAATATTGACATTTTGTTAACAGATAAATCACCCAGCATTTGGGATCACTATGTCCACACAAAACCTGACGGTATCGTAGATCTGTCATCTGGAGATATAGCGTGTGACAGTTACAACCAGTGGCAGAAGGATGTTGAGATTGCTTCAGATATGGGATTACATTTTTATAGGTAAATATTTTTTTTACTATTTTATACTTATATATCAAAGTCTCACAAGACTATATGATTAAATATAAATATAAATAAAATTGAAACGTCTGTTTGTTAATTGATAATAACTGTGTATTTTAATTTCATATATTTATTTACTCAATGCAAAGACAGAAAAATATAATTTTAATTTTTTTGTCTCTGTCTTTCTATTTGTCTGATTCAGCTATTCTGGGTGTGCGGAATATCTGAATCGATTTTTATGGCAGTTTTATTGGTAGTCAGGGGAGATTGCGGAACAACATATAAAGTACTTCTTATCGTGAACTTTTTGAAGATGTTTGTTGATCCTTTATTACTATATTATTTCATTCGGTTTACATAACCTGCTTTTTCTTGCATGTTGCTAAGTTTGTTTGAAATAAATTACAGCCTGTGTTACTTTCTGCTAATGTTCTATTAATATTAAACCTATTTTATTAACCTAAAGAACTAACATGCTTCAACTAATTGCCTGCCACTGTGAATGTGACAGGCTGTGGGTTCGATTTCCACTTAAGAAAATAAAAAATGTATTATTTTTATGTCAGGGATATCGTAAAAAATATATTTTATACTTAGTGCCAACATTTTTTGTTTCAAAATTTTGGTAGTTCTAATTTGCTTGTAACAAAAAAACCTCTTTTGTCATAACTAATTTCCTAGTCAGAAAGTGAATTTGAATAATATTTACACTTAGAAGTAGTAATTTATGAATAAATACAATTTGCAACGTTACAAATAATATCTTAGCTTATATGCACGTGTCTCATGCAATATTATGCTAATAGGGTAATAACTATCTGTTTTTTTCATTTATATAGTATAAAAAAAGGAGTGTCTTAACACTAGGTTCCCTCTGCCTACCCTGCTCTGTGCGGGATACAGCGTGAAGCTGATTTATATAGTATAATATGAGCAAATTCATTTATGAACAAAGGGCGTTGTGGCGCAGGGGCACAAGTTTGTAATTTTTGTTGGTTCGATTCCCTTTATTTCATTTTTTTGCTCTGCTTCGACAGTTAATACGCAATATCTTAAGAATAGCAGTCGCAATATCTTAATATGGAGCGCCTATTCGTCTCTTCTATATATGGATTGTTCAAAACATTTTTTCTGTTCAAACTAGTAGTTCCTGAGATTAGCGCATTTAACCAAACAGACAATTCAGTTTTATTATATCAGCATATATGTATTTATAAATGAAATCTTTATAATATTAAAATATCAATACATTTTATATAATGAATAATGACACTTATCACTTATCTTGTATGTACTATCTGTACATACAAGATAAGGGATAAGGTATATCAGAAAACTATAATTGGGGGCATTTATCAATGTAAAATTATTTTTAATCTCTTTTATTTGCCTGTGCGTTTATTTACGTTAATCTCAGAAACCGATTTATGTCCAGTTTTCACTATTAGATTTTGCAAGCTTCCCTAAAGATTTAATGTTCGATTTGTTACAATCGGTTCATAAATTAAAAAAATCCGGACAATCGTGAGTCTGGTACGCTTATCGTAAGAATTGGAGGTATCGAGCTTTTTATGACATTGAGGCTTTGCTTAGCTTTCTAAGCATCATCCCTTTCATCTGATACCTCACTTGAACTAGCGGCCTCAATACAACCGCAAAGCGGCCTTTTGATTTTGATTCCCTTGCTTTTTGAGGCGATTATTTTTTAGGAATGTATAGTTTTCGGATGTTTATTCTAACCTAGTACTACCTGTAGATGATAGCTGTCAAATTTTATAATTCCAGTTCAAGTTAACCAAAAGTACCCTATTAATATTGATTCCCTTTCTATTTTATGTATGTCATGTATTTAAACCCTTTATAGTATTTTTTAGCTATATAAAGCTAATATTTTTCAAGATTTAACCATAAATGTATAGTTTTCAGATTTTTTCCGGAGCCAGTACTACCTGTAAATATTAGCTGCCAAATTGCGTCACGGTCACCCCGAAGTAACCTAAGAATTTTTATTAACTTTATAGTGTCGAAATATGAGTTTTTTGCTATATAAACGGCCATATATTTATTCTAAGTAAATATAGAAAAAAATATATTTTTTAACAAGACATCATGAGGCCATAGATCTGAGTATATCTTTTGAACTTCAACTCGATATCTACAAGCGTTTCTGAGATAAAGGGTTTGACAGACAAACAGACAGGCAGACAGACGATGACTTATAAAGGTTCCTTTTTTATTAAAAAGTACAGAAGTATAAAAAATTATAACGATTTAAAATATTTAGTTCGAAAATATTGCTATTTCCTATAACAGTTCTTTAATGCAACTGTTTTATTGAATTGGCTGAATCTTTAGTTTTCAATGTTTTGCTGCAAAAAAACCGAGATGAATAAGTAATGCGGACTCACCTATCGAGAGTCCACATCATTTTAAGGATTGTAAGTGATTGGGAAGTACAACTTCAACAAAAGCAAGAGAATTAATAAAAACATGCTCTAATTAAAAATATGTAACAAATATTTGTAAAAATAACAAATATTTTAAAAATTTTAATTTTATTTTTAAACCTATTATACAAAATATGGAGATATAAAGAAGACTAGATATTCCCTGCAGCTACTCATTATGTATTCTACAGTAAATAAATAATTAACTATTCAACATATAAATATTTTTTCAATTTGAATTATTAATTCCTGAGATTAGTGCGTTAGACGAAAAAAAAATGTTTAGCTTTAAAATATTCCTATAGATATTTGTGATATAATACCAAGATAGCACATTTATCTACCATTATAATAATGATACTGTTATCATTAAACAACTCATTGTAAATGACCAGCCATAGATAAATTCCGATTACAGAAAATTCCAGGATAAAAAATTGCCTTTATGTTACTCCACAGCCCCCTCTATATTTCAGTATTAGTTCCATAATAAATGGACAGATTCATCTGGACAGGACCTGGTCCGGATGAACACAAGATCCCGGACAAACAGAAAGACTGACAGACATCGTTTTTTAAAATGTTTGTATGTTTTTTTGGTAGTGCAAATAAGAAAATGCACTTGAAAAAACACAGTTATGTAAAAATTACAGATAATCCATAAATTTTCTTAGTCTGGCTGAATTATTTTTGAATTTGGAATCTGTCATTTTTATACAATTGTTTATTCTTATTTCCGCCAATATTTTACAATAATGATAGTGATAAAGAGAACCGCATCGGTGTGACTAAAATAGTATAAAATAGGTATGAAGCCGAATACAATTTTTAAAATCCTCATTCGCTTTGTATTAGTAAAATGTTTGTGTACCGGGTTATTGATAAGTACAATAAAACCTGCTATGCTTGTGACAAAAAAAGATCTGGCTGTAAACGTAACGTTTGTGCGAGGACCCCACCTAGGACCGTGCCGTATATTTTAAAAGATGACTTAAGATTTGCATCCTATAAGAGATGCACTGGTCATTTCTTAACTGATCTTAACTAAACACTTTTTTCTGTGCCCCCCCCCATAGAAAAATTGTGTTTACAGATGAGAAAATTAATTATGCGACTTTAGCGATAGTTTAGTGAGGTGTTAGCTATGAAGAAATGACGGGCATATTTTTATTGTTTGAAAAAGGTATCAAAACATCAGCACAAGTCTATCAAGATACCATTCTTGAGTAGGTACTTAACAATCCTTAACAACATCCTTGTATAATAACCAAGAATGGTCATTTCTACAAGACTCGGCGCTGGGTCATAAAGCTTGAAACACCCAGTCTTCTCGCTCAATCCAAGAATTTTCTCTTAGATAGAGTTCGTGCTACTCCTGATGCTTAATGTTTCAAGATATATTATATATGTATAGCAGATTTGCAGCCAATGGAGACCACTTTGCATAAGCTTTATACAATTTTCATGGTTTTTAACCGACTTCTGTATATAAAGGAGGTTATCAATTCGACTCCTTTTTTTATGTTTATTACCTTAGAATTTTTGACTAGGTGAACCGATTTTGATGATTTCTTTTTATTTTTAAGCTAGTGCTTCTCGTGTAGTCCCATTTTTTTTGGATCATTTTTGACAATGCTATCTATGAGAAAATCACATAAGTCTTAAATTTGCATTAGGTAAGTGCACAATAAAATAACGAATAACTCAATATCACGCCAACCGATTCCGATGATTTTTTTTATCTGAAAAGGATACACTTCAAGGATAGTTTAGTAAAATATTTAGTTACGTTCTGTTTATGGGATCCGGTTGAAATTTAACAAGTTGTTTTTTTTGGTGAAAAATATAATATTCATTTTAACTTGCTACCTAATTATACTGTAATAGTTAAAGATAGGAAAAACATTGTTAAAATGGGTGACAGAAGTAAGATCTCTCAACGTTGCATTTTTTTTCCACCAACTTCAAAAAAGGGAGAGGTTCCTAATTCGCCCGAATATCAATTTAACATTAAAAAAAACCGACTCCAAACAACGAACTAAAAATTAAAAAATAATTTTACATAAATCAAACCATACTTTGATTGTGTTAAACAAAAATAATTAAAAAAAGATTTTATAATTTTTAAGTCGGTGTCAGGCTAATGCTACAACAACCTAGTAATTTGCAAGCCGGTGCCAAGTAAAACAAACAGGCTTAGTTATTCCATATTGTAGTAACAATATGGAATAACTAAGCCTGTTTGTTTTATTTGGCACCGGCTTGCAAATTATAAAATCTTTTTCAAATTATTTTTGCTTAACAATATCCCCAAGTAAAACAAACAGGCTTAGTAATTTGCATTAATGACGTAATTTAGTCTTTTCCGTTTGATAATTATATAAATTATGGGTTCAGTCCAATTTGTCTTAACATGGTTGCGTCATAAACAGAGTATTATTAGTTATCAATCATAATATGTTGTATATTGATAATAAACATAAATATGTTATCGGAAGGTGACTGGATGATTTTTATAATATGCAATTACATATTCTATACATATTTTAATCGATTTTCAAAAATTCAGTTCGTGCTGGATCCCTCATACAGTAAGATAGATAGATAGATAAATTGTATGAAATTTATAAGAATTTCTACTTATCTTGATAAAAACGTATGGCCTAGTGGTCAGAGCATTTAGGCGGTTTCTAAAAGGCGCACACTCAAATCCCGCTTCGTATTTTTTTATACGTTTTCTAAATAAATAGATACTCTGGAAGGCAGGAACTAAGACACTATCACCATAGTTTTTTTCCACCATTTTGTATAAAGATATTATTCACTAATTACCATCGTTCCGCATTAGGACAGTCATTGACTAAACGCGAATGTGTTTGTCTCGATCTGCAGTTGAACGAAACATTTTAATTTTGTCACTCTGGAAAGACAAAGCGCGGCATTGAGTTCCGCCAGTCTCCAGTGCGAGCGACGAGAATGATGTGTTTTGAAGCTATTAGATTCTTTGTACCTTATCTGCTTTATTTAATATTAAGCGTAAATGTGAAGATAAATATAATTCTACAAATATTCCCCAAGTAAAGTGAAATTCTAACTCTCAACTCGTGTTAAAATAAGTATTTCTAACCTCTAACACTATTTCTGTTTGAGATTATTTTAACCCACGGAGCGCCAATCGCTCCTGTCTCTACATACCTCTTTTGCTTTTTCCACTGTAAACCTATTCCCCGGGTTCACATGCCCCGGGTCGTCTCTTGAGAGAGAAAGAGAGATTTTGAGATTTTATACTTAAAGAACTATTTACATGTACATGTATGTATTGTTAATACAAAAGTTTTAAAGTAAGTAAATTAATTTCAGAATGTCTATAGCCTGGACCAGGCTATTGCCAACGGGATTTCCAGATTATATTAGTGAAGATGGCAAGAACTACTATAGCAATTTAATTAACGCTTTACTCGAGAAAGGCATCGAACCAGTAATAACGTTGTATCATTGGGATCTGCCACAGTCTTTGCAGGATTTGGGTAAGATTTATTATTTTTATTTAGTTATTATGATTGTCGGCCACGCAATCCTTATGAAATTCTCCACTAAGCAAAGTTTATTCGATAAAACAAGCTAATCTCGAAAGAACTTATTCGAATTGAAAAAAAAAATAGGTTATATTACATTACGTTAATTATTTCGATGTAACCCACTGTACCTGGTACTGCAGTTGAAAATACTACATACACAACAACATTAAAAATTTATATTAGTTATTTCCATTTAACCACGATGACAAAGCTGCAGGTTGGTATCTATACTAATGTAATAAAGCGGAAGAGTTTGTTTGTTTGTTTAAAAGCTAAGATCTCTGAAACTGCTGGTCGCATTTACTTTTTTTTGTTGTGTATGACAAGCTACATTCCTCAGGAGTGCTATAGGCTATATAACATTACGGTATAGTTCCTAAGTCGTATTTATGAAATAACAATAATTATTAACGAATCGAATCACTTTAACCGCGTGTTCTGTAGAAATAGTTAAATATATATAAGTACATTGTACTACAAGAACATAAAATTTTATTACTTCTAAAATAATTAATTTCGAGTTAATGTAAAATTAAAATAATTAAACGCTCTGTTTCAAGCTCTACAGCCGTGAAGCTAAAAAAATACATGAGAAGATTTTTTGTCTAATAAAATAAAATAAATTAAATTAGCTTCACGCTGTATCCCGCACACAGCAGGGTAGGCAGAGGGAATCTAGTGTTAAGACACTCCGTTCCCCACTTTCTGCGAATTCTGAAGGCATTAGCTTTTACGTGGAGCTTTATCCCGTGGTCATATGGAAATAACTAAGAGACTTGCATATGTCACTTTACAGATTCCAAAGGTCCGTGATACTCCAAGTACAGTGTAGCAGTACAGTCACATAGAAACGATTAACGTGATTACAATACTTTTCTCGCTAAGTGTATATGTGAATATAGTACATTCTATTAATTTTTAGGTGGGTGGACCAATCCAATGGTATCAGACTGGTTCGCAGACTACGCTCGTGTAGTTTTTTCCTTATATGCTGACCGAGTTAAGACATGGATAACTCTAAATGAGCCGATAGTTTTCTGTGATGTTGTCTACCATACAGGAGTGCATGCACCAGGTATTGTTAGTCCTTGGATTGGCAGCTATATCTGTAATAAGAATGCCAATGCTAGCCCATGCTAAGGCATGGAGGATTTATGACAAGGAGTTCAGGCCGAAATATCACGGTAAGATTCTGTAGATCATCATAGATTTTAATTAAATAAAACAATATAGAAGGCTCTATGTTTTGTCCTAGATATGCCTATCCAGATAGATAGGAAAAGAGAGTGCCTAGAGTTTTCCGTTGTCTGTTTTCCATCCAAAATTACTAAAATGAAATTGTTTATCAAAATAATTAGATACCGTTATAGTATTATTTTATTTCATCACTCATTTTATGCATTGTCATTATCAATGTAATTTAGTAATAGTAATAATATTATCGTTTTTCTAATTAATTTATCAATATTTTTTATCATCGCAGGAAAAGTGTCACTAACGAATCAATTACTATGGATAGAAGCGAAGTCTCCAGGTGACGAAGAATATGCAAAACTTGCAAGACAGCTTATGGTTATTAACGTTTTGTAGCTTTTTCACGTTATTCCTAAAATATTGAAAACAATCAAATCAAATCATCTTCACACTGTATCCCGCACAAAGCAAGGTAGGCAGAGGGAACCTAGTGCTAGGACACTCCGTTCCTCACTTTCCGCCAATTTCTGGAGGCGTGTTGAGTGGCAGAACTCAACGCCGCGCTTTTCCTCGACACCAGAGCGAAGAAATGAAAATATAAATGTAAAAAATATTTCATGTCCTCGACTGGGGATCGAACCCACAATCAGTGGATTTTACAGCCACACTTTGTGCCCCTGCGCCACGACTGGCCTCAAATAAATTACTTGGATATGGATCCATCGCTTTGTGGATCCTCATTTTAGCGTTTGGACGGATTATCTTAGAGGCGTATCCAGTCCTAGTTACATTCAACATTGTAATATTTTAAAATTTACAAGTGCTGCTTTTTTTTGAAAAAGAAGATATATTTGCAACACGTAATTGTTGCAGGTTGGGATGTATTCACATCCAGTGTACTCTAAGGAAGGAGGGTGGCCACCAATAGTCGAAGAAATGTTAGCGAAGAAGTCTAAGAAGGAAGGTCTTCCTCGATCAAGACTACCCGCGTTTACTGAAGAAGAAAAAGAATTTTATTAAAGGTGCGATTTTGTGCAACGTCACGTTGTACCCCGCATATGGTATGGTTGGTAGATGGAACCTAGTGCCAAGGTCATTCGTTATCCTCTAAGGTCATTCAGTAGTACTGTAAACAAAAAGATATAAATATATTAATTACTAAGTTGCTGACAATGTTTGAAACAATTGAGAATCGAGATCAGTTGCATGCCACTAAGAGAGATCTATGTCCAGCAAAGCAAAAAAAGCAAAAAAAAAAATTATTACTATTTATATTAAATGAAAAAAAAATCAAAATTTACGCATATATTCTAGGAACGTACGATTTTTACGGAATCAATTATTATACATCTCGGACTGCTCACAAAGCGAAGGAAGGTGAATTCGTTGGTAGCTGGCCTCTGTTTGGAAATACTGAGTTCGGAATTGCTTTAACAACACGCCCAGATTGGAAACAGGCAGCTACTAGTTGGTTTTTTGTAAGTATAATATTTTGGCTTGAGGTAAATAGTAAATTTGACAGGAGGCTCACCCTTGTTCCTGCATAGAAATTTAGATAGACGAAACCTAATTGTAAGATACTTCTTTACCCAATTCCCGCCCCGATTTCGTAATATTATATTAGAATTCAACATCAGGTTTTGGATACCAGAGTGGAGAAGCAAAAAAAAAAAATATAATCGCTCTCCAAGTGTGAATCTATTTTGCAGTAAAATATTGTGCCACCATGCCATAAAAATATCATTATTTTATTATATTACGAAGAGTATTTGGTAATAAATATAAACAAAAAAATAATAAAAAAAACTAAAAAAAAAAAAAAAAAAATAATAAATGGGAACTTTGATATATTTTATAGTTTTTTTTTATATCTAGTTTCGTTGCCTTTGCTTGATCTGAGATTAGAGAGAATATTAGTATTATATTTAAGTAAAATACAAAACATTAGAAAATATCAGAAAAGCAATACATTCTGAGTGTCCGAGTATCTTATCTTATCTTCGATAAATGGACTATCCAATATACAGGGTGGAAGAGGCAGCGCTCCATTTACGGAAACAGCATATAGGGTAAAATATTTCAAACCTATACCTAAAGAAATTAATCAAGATGCATCAAAAGTTTGGACGTAGGGTATTTTTTTTCATTTCACGATTTTTATCCATACCTGTATTTCGTGTGACGCGATTACGTATAGATCCCAATAACATAAACACTTACTACTACAAAAATACTAAAGGTTAAACAACTTTGAACTTTATCGCCAATACCTACGACTCGATTTCGGAATGACCGTGTGCGGCGATGTTCCTTTGATAGGTTTATGTGTGCGTGCATCGTCCTTACAAATGGCGTTTTATTTTAAAATGACAATTTTATTATTTATTTTGTTTGAAAGAATAACTTTTTCATTTTTGGAAATTTATTTTTTTAGGATTTTATAGAGTAGTTAAAACTGTGGTTTCATTTAATGTGGTGCTTACACTTCCACCCTGTATAAGGATTTTTTTAATCCGAACCAGTAGTTTCTGAGATTACGGCAATTACAAACTATTCAGTTTTAAAATATAAATGACGATAATTCACATCTAACTATAATTTTCAGACAAACCCACCAGGTCTCCGCAACCAACTGCGCTGGTTGAAAAAACATTATGGAAACGTTGAAATATTAATAACTGAAAATGGATTTGCCGGATACGACATTGGCTTGGAAGATTATGATCGTGTTCAGTATTATAAGGATCATATAGAACAGGTACACAATTAAAAGTGATAGATTTCTTCATATGAAAACTTGTCGTATTATAACTGAAATATTGCAACTGTCTAATGTCATGTTAACATTTTTGACATTTTACTTTTAATGCTTACGAATTTAAACTAGTTTTACCAGTGGCCTCATCTATCAGATGGTAATAACTAACTAACTGTGACTGACATAAGAAACATTCTAGGGCCCATATTTATAAACCACTCTCAGCTCTTAAATCGATTTTGATATGTCATTTTAAAACTCTATTGATGATAACGGCATCTCAAGATCGATCTCATAGTTGAGAGCGATTTATAAATACGAGCCTAAGGGTTCGAGGTAACACTGACCGCAAACTGATCTACACTAACAATATGATATGACAGTCCAACATAAAAGTTATTGTTCTTTTCGAAATATTAATTATAAGAAATATAAATACGAATTAGTGCGTTCAACTCAAAAAAATTTAGCTTTATAATATTACTATAGATATAGTTAAAAATTCTTGCGATTAAAATTTTACTGCAATCTGATATGAAATGCTGTTCAAGTATGTGAATGTGTACGAGTTAAACTCAAATACTTTTAAAATATATGCTTACTACTATCTAATAATAATTTATGGACTGTACAGGCAAACAAATTTATAAGTAACTAATATTACATAAAACTATTTATAAAAAATTAATAAAAATCGTCTTCAAAATTATAAACGGTGTTTTTAGCTTCATATAGTATTCCGTACCTGGAAACCTAGTGTTAAGACTTCATTTCGACACTTCAGACTTTCGTTTCTCACTTTCCGCCGAATTCTGGTGGACTTGAATCTTGAGTAGCGAGACTCAACACCGTCCTTTATCAAGTTACCAGAGCGAGGAAAATGGAAATATGATTTTTTTCATTTCCTCGAAACACAACCTGCCGCATTTACGGTAAACGCTTGTGCCTCTGCACCACGACTGGCCTAAATAAATATTAACAATTTAAAATTTATTATTTTTGAAGTCGGTCCAGGCAGTGGTCGACCCGAAAAAAATACATTAAGAAATATTAGTTATTCCTCAATTAATTTAAATATACCGAACAAAATACCTAATTAAATAAATGATGGCACCGACTTCTTCAGTAAATAGGTAGATGGTCATATCAGCACTTTCATTTGTTCAATTACAATTATCTTTTTTTCTACAACAAGCATATAATATAATTTTGAAATTTAAAAAAAAAAAAAAAATTAGCTTCACGCTGTATCCCGCACACAGCAGGGTAGGCAGAGGGAACCTAGTGTTAAGACACTCCGTTCCCCACTTTCTGCCGAATTCTGGAGGCATTGAGTGTTGAGTGGCAGAACTCAACGCCGCGCTTAACCTCGACACCAGAGCGAAGAAATGGAAATATAAATTTAAGTAAATATTTCATCTCCTCGAGTGGGATTCGAACCCACAACCAGTCGATTTTGCAGTCACACCTCGTGCCGCTGCGCCACGACCGGCTTGAAATTTTTAATTTTTTATATTTTAGTTTTAATTTAAGACTATTGTTACTACTTGTTGTTGTTTAAAAGACTACTTTGAGAATAAGTATTATAATCACCAGCCTGTTCTTGTGTAGCAGTGCCGAACGTAGACCTCGACTTACAATTACTTAACATTTTAAATAAAACATATATGCAAATCCCTCAATAAAACTTAAACAAATTAAAACATCCATATCCACAAGCGTGGGCACCTCCTTTTTAATTCGGTAAAAAATAAAGTTATTAATGTTAGTCATAACAATTAATATATACAAGGCACAACCAACTTATCAAAACCACAAAATCCAACTGACTTATGAGGCTAAGAATTAGGGCATAAGTTTTTAAATATTGTAGGGATTGATATATGGCTCAAACGATTTGTAGTTGAGGAGTATAAGAATTTCAACGTTGTTTGATGAGAATGTATGGCTTAGTACTCAGTGTGCTTGGACGGTTTTCGATAGGCTCCGGTTTAAATTCCGCTACGTTCATTTTTTATACGTTTTCTAAGAAAGTATTAAATGAATTTATGTATATTTTTTTATTTTAATAAAATTTTGATTTAAACAGGTTCTACTGGCTATCAAAGAAGACGGTGTTAACGTAATAGGATATACAGCGTGGACTCTAATAGACAATTTTGAGTGGAATGATGGATACAAGTAATAAATTATATGTATAATTGTTTAATACTTATATTAAGTTTCTTTTCTTTTTTGTGTTATTTTGATGTTTTTTATCATAGTCTTGTTGACAAAATTTCTTAAATCACTATTTATTTGCTGTAAAATGGACCATTTTACTCTTTATTTAACATATTGGAAAAAAATCTATATAATATTTATTTATTTTTTGCTTAAATAACAATTTTGAAAACAATAATGAGGCCAGTTGTGGCGCAGAAACACAAAGTGTGACTGTAAAATCGACTGGTTGTGGGTTAGATCCCCACTCGAGGAAATGAAATATTTATTTACGTCTACATTTTCATTTCCGCCACTCAACACGCAATGCCTCCAGAGCTCGGTGCAAAGTGGGGAACGGAGTGTATTAACACTAGGTTCCCTCTGTCTACCCTGTTGTGTGCGGGACACAGCGTGAAGCTGATTTAATTTTTTATTTTAACAATTTTGTATAATCGGTATTTAAATGGCGGTAAATTATGTTTTCCAGATCAAAATTCGGACTTTACCAAGTAGACTTCGAGGATCCGAAACGTTCTCGACGTCCTCGTGCCTCCGCTGAGTACTACAAGCGAGTTATAAAACATCACTCTTGTGATATAGACGGTGATAATAAAATTGTAGACGAACTTTATTGCATGTTTCATTTCATTAAGATTTGTTTCTCATTTTGTTTTATTATATCATTGTGTTCTATTTTTTATTTCTACGCACGTTACAAATATAGTTTCCTTGGTTGACTTTGAGTTGACGAGGCGAAAGAGGCATGAAGAGTCCGTAGCGTTTCCCAGTTAATCCCGCTACAGATAAAGCGTTAAAGCGAAAGAAAAATACTATTACGGTACTTTGGAGCCTTGTAAAGGGCCTCGACATATGGGGGCACAGATGGCCTTCAACCAACTGAAATATTATAACTGATATTATACTATTAGCTATAATTTTTTTATGTTTCAAGTAGATCGTATAGCAATAGTTCCAATATATCCTAAATCGGCAAAATCGATTTTTTTGTAAACACCTTCAGCCTCTCAGCCAGTGCAGAAAATAAGCATGTTAATATTATAGGAACTACGATCAAAATAAACCTCAAAGTGCATGTTGAGGTAAAGCATGAAAGTGATATTGAGTTTCATAAATCCTATTACATTATTACAAATCGAATGAATTATTATTTCTTAATCTTCGAATTACTTCGCTCTGGCACCAAGAGAAAAACATTGCGTTGGCGTTGAGTTCCGCCTCTCAACATGCAATGCTTAGAAAAATTCGGCGGAAAGTGGGGAACGGAGTGTCTTAACGCTAGGTTCACTTTGTTTATACTGGTGTATACGTGAAGTCGGTTTAATTTTTTATTTTTTAAATCCTATTACAGACTAGATTATAATTGCGGCTCCTGATGAAATGGAAATAACTATAAGTTATGTATGACATATGACACTTTCCAAATGCTTCAAGTAACTGACTGAAAGTATATTTGGAATATTTTCATTGTAATATTTAATATTTTCAATTCTTTGGTCTGGTAGTGGTTAAGACACTTCGCTCCCCTGTCTACCGAATTCTGGAGGCATTGCGTATTTAATGGCGGAAACCACGCTTCGCCACCAGAGCGACGAAATGTAAATATACATTTAAATAGATATTTAATTTCCTCAAGTTGGCATTTAACCCACAACAATTCACGTTTAAAGTCACACACTTGTGCTCCTGCGTGACGTCTGGCCTCTAATTCCTATTTGTACTATTAAGTATTTAAAATGATTATTTTTAATTCAAGCCAATAGTTTCTAAGAGAACCACAGTAAATCAACCCTAATACTGTTCAGTTTTGTGATATCAAGAGAGATAAAAGATATTCAAATATTTTTACTTTTAAATCGTTTTATTATATAAAATTATTTATATGCTAAATTATTTTAGCATTATCAAAGTAATCATCAAAATATTCGTCCATCATACGTTCATTTGATAAAGCTATCGTAATTATGTATTTTTGAGTTAATCTGAATTAATTTTACAGTTCGTGGTCCTCAATCCACTTCAATGTAATCCCTATCTTTTTGTTGTTACAGAAGACTAATTATATTATTGGACATTTATTATTTAACTATTAATAGTTTACATACCTATATATTTTCAAATATATGGTAGTGTGCTAAGTTTGACCTATATTCGGGGCAATGACTTTATTCTAAATGATAATGACTTTTTTCTTAAAATTTTATGAACGACTTGACTTACGTAAAATATTAGATTTTTATGAATTATATATAAAGAAAACTTATAATGAATATTTTGGTTAGAATAGAAATTTACTAGTATTAGGATTGAAAATCATGCCGTTGGATCTACTCAAGAATAGCAGTGGTAGATTTTCACATTTTCATGATATGTTTATAGCTGTAAAGGTTTGCTGTTCTCACCTTTACCATCCCCTACCTTAAGCATACTTTTTTAAAATTGTTATGTTTCTGCGCTAATCAGAGTTCATAACACTAGAAAACCGTCATACCGGAATCTTTTTAATTTCTTCGATTATTTTTGATACTTAAGAAAAATCGGTTTGCAAATATGCCGCTCAAAAACCTTAGTCTTCGGCCTTCTTTCCCTTGTAGTTTAATATATTCTAAAGCCACACAGAGAAAGTATAACCGAGTCTCTAGGTACTTTAAGAGGCAAATTGCCAGACGAAGGTCCTAGCATATCGCCAAAATCGGTGAGAAACTTGAGAACTACCCATCCCGATCGCATGACTTTTGGGCCCTCTCAAAGGCTGCACTTGGGAACTTTATGTAGCCTTCGCTTCCGCCATTACGCACAGGAAATGACATCTTGGTCCATACGGCTAACGAGAAAGCCGATCTCCTGGGCGCTCTCTTTGCCTCGAACTCGACTATGAATGACCGAGGAACAATACCGCCAACTAGCCCGCGGTGCCAGAGCTCAATGCTTAAAGTTAAATTCAGCCAAAAAGCTGTTAGACGAACTCTGTCTTCTTTGAACATCCAAAAATAGAGAGCCAGATGGCATCTTTCCTTTAGTGCTCCGTTCATGTGCTCCTGAGCTGACACTGATGCTAACACGTTTGTTTATGTGTATGTACTCTTATCCAGTCGTCATAGTCCCAGACTTGTGGAAGAGCATTCTTACCCACCCGATCCCGAAGAAAGGCGACGGTTCCAGTCCATCTAACAACAGGCCTATTGCTATCACTTCCCCGCGCACAAAAGTGAGCATTATAAATAGCCAGCTCTTAGTTTATCTGAAGGATCACCGATTGAACAATGACCATCAATATGGCTGCGTCGCTCAACCGGTGACTTTTTGGCCTACCTAATCCACTGTTGGGCTGCAGGTATCGAAAGTAAGGGAGAGGGCTTGGCAGTTAGTTTGGAAATAGCGAAAGCTATAAGGCGAAAGACGAGACGTTTTCTCGCTGTGCGTTCTTTACCGCATTTATTATGGGGAGTGTTCATTAAGAACTGTTTGACCTGTTACATGCCGTCGAATTTTCTAACCGCACAGTAAAATACCATTCACGTCACTTGAATACGTGGCACTTCACTATTATGCGGTTTCATAGGAACTTCCTTCCACGCGCCACGCAACTGTGGAATGGCCTACCCGTGGCAGTCTTTCCATATCGATACGACATGAGTACCTTTCGAAAAACGCGTCTGTATCCACATTAAATGGCAACGCACCTATAGCTCCTTTGATGCACGAGGTCATCGGTGGCGGTGATAATTTACCCTCAGGTGACCCGAAAGCTCGTTTGCCTTGTTTCTTCTATGAAAAAAAAAAAACTTATTTGAACTTACAATCTGTAGACTCTTTATTGTAATGGGTCATAGACAATTCGTTTTTCGTTTTTTAAATTATTTGAATACCATCTACATCGAGAATAATTTAAAACCTGTTAAAAAAATATTAGTAGAAAATGAAACACTAAAACCTAACGTAGATTTTTAGCATACTCATCAGTGAGAAAGATGTTATTATTATTGTTAATTCACTAATATACTATAACAACGATGACAAGAAGTAATGATATCTAATAATTAAGTTATAGATATATTCGATTTTCAATTGGGGAATGAAATATTTAATATTTTCATTTCCTTATTCTTACCAGAATGCGAGGCAAAGCACGAGGTTAACCCACTCAACATGTAAAGTATCATATCAAAAATTTCGGCGGAAAGTTGGGAACGGGAGTGTCATAACACTAGGTTCCCAGGTTTCATATGTCTACCCTACGGGTGCGGGATACATTGTGACTTACTCGTAAATGGCAATCAAGATTTTATAATAATATAAGTTAAAGAGTAATTTGTATATATAAAAATGTGTCAAATAAATATTTTTTGTAATATTTTCTTTCATTTCCCTTAAAAATCTTCGTTTAGTATTGAGTTTAGCGTGTTGAATTTAGACTTTACCCTTCTTACTTGTCATTTATAAATTCAACACTCCAGCAAATTTATATATTCTACAGCAACAGATGCACTTTGCTCCCCAACCAGTACTTGGGCTGTTTTTCTTCTGGATGACATTAGCCCGGCCTTTGGTCTGCTTTCTGACTTACTTTAATCCAGTTTGCCCGGTCTTCAGCATCCATCATTGGCTCTGCATCATGATATCCAGTCATCGCTTCCTTGGGCGTTCGTGAGGTCTAATTCCAGGAACAGAAATAGCATATGACATAGACCCTAGGCCGGCATATGGTGGCCAAACCATCACAACGGAGCATAGCAATTATATCACGGGTCTCAAGATTCCCGCGAATAAATATGTTATATTACTTATCATTTTTCCCGACAGCTAAGGAAGGGTTATGTTTTTCGCGCATATCTTGTATGTATGTATTATTCTTTATTTCCTCATATCTCCAGAACTGCTGAACAAATTTACACAATTGAGGTATCGTTAGATTCGTATTAGCAGCCCAAGTGTTCTTAAATAGGTGACGTTAAAAAAAATCCATAATGGCGGCTGTGGGACGCCATTGGACTTAGTGAAAAAAAATGTCGTATCGAATACCACAATATGGGTATCAAATTCAAGAGCTCAATACGGGGATTTCAAAAAGTTATATCATGATTATCACTGCCATAATAAATTCTAACAAAAAAGTGAAAAATAAAAAAATATTTGTAAAAACAAAAACCCCGACTGCATAAAAGTAAAAAGAAAATAAACAAGCCCAATAGTTTATTATGATTAGTAGTCGGGACCTATTAGTAACACCTCAATTAATAAAATCTTTACCAGAAATTCGGCATAATTTAAAGACGTCCCGACTGTTAATCCTAATAAACTATTGGGCTTGTTTATTTTCTTTTTACTTTTATGCAGTCGGGGTTTTTATTTTTACAAATATTTTTTTATTATATTAATATTTCAAAATTTAAGAGCTAGATTATTCAGTCGTGGCGTAGCAGCACAGCATCTGACTGTAAACGCGACGGTTGTGGATTGATTGTCAAAGTGGGTTCAAAATTGAACAGAATCTAGCAGAAAATTAAAAAAAGTGCTAAAACAATAATAATAAAAAAAGAGCTAAATATGAAATTTAAAATTTACTCGTATGTTTAACCACACTATTATTATAATTTTGCGAATTAACATATAAATTGTGGTCTTATAAGATATAACGGAGATCAATATAGCGTTAACTCTATAAATTTATGACTTGGCGAGTAATAAAAAATACAGTTATTTATTATAGAGTAGATAAAAAAAAATCGAAGAACATTAATTATATTGTTTTGGACATATCCAGCGTTTCTTTCTAAAATTGTCGAATGATAATATTAATAACATATTTTTTTAATTTTAGTTCAATAATGTCATTTTAGCCAAATGGCTATACCTACACACGAAAGTTGCGTGTTCGTCTCTCGTCGATTTTCGGTAAGGTGGGATAAAATGCGGCGGAATTAACCATCATTGGGAACGTCTTAAGTGACAGAAACTAGAAAACAAGGTGGCTTAGTATCATATCGACGGTTGAAAGACTATTGGTTTAAACATCATTTTGTGAGTTTTATACCAGAGCCGTTTAAAGTTTCAGTTTTAAAATAAATATATTTTGAGAAAATTAATACGCGACACAGACCAAATCTATACCTTAATTATAGATTTATTTTCATCTTTTAATTTAAAATTTAATAATAATAGGTAAAGTAGATAGGTATGGTAAAGTAGATAGGACGCATGTACATAATTAGAAACAAGAAAAACGAATTATTCTCCAGACCAAATATTTTGACGTACTCATTTAAATGAGTACGTCAAAATAGTCGAAGCAATACATAACATTCAAATTAGACTCACGAATCTACATAACTCTACACGACAATCAGCGTCTAACTGCAAAGATTCGAAATGTATTTTTCTCCACAAGTATCTGAACTGACGTACTTAATACACATACTTTAATAATTAATAAAATGTGAATAATTCTTCATCTTATAAAGTAATTACTTATGAGAGATATCCTTTCTGTGATTCCTCTCTTCAATTGCATTGCTGTCTCCATTACTTACCAAGTCATGAAGGTACTTCCATTTCTTTTGAAACTTCCTCCAAATTAAAATTTATGCAAATAGAGTACAATAATAGAAAATTATCTTTCAAATGTTCTAAAAATATGAAGTATATTCAGGGGCGGACTAAGGCCTAGGCAATCTAGGCAACTGCCTAGGGCCCGTAATTTTTGGGGCGCGTAATTTTTCTAAGCAAACAAGGCTAATGACAAAAGGGATGAATGATTGGAAAAATGTACATAAAAAATTGTCTGGGCATGAAAACTTTAGTGACCAACTCTATTTTATTTTTTATGACAAGATCTAAAATTACCGGACGTATTGATACTGAACCAGAAAAACAAATGAAAAATGAAAAAAAAATATTTGAGGGAAGTACTTAAGCGTGTGGTAGCGACAATCAAATTTATTTCTTCATATTCTTTAGCGTTTCGTAGTAGAAATGAGTGTTTTAGTGAAAATAATGATTATTATAAAGGTGCTTTGGAATATTTAATGGAGTTCGATCCATTTTTGCGAAAATGCATGAAAAAATATGCAAATTGCGGCACCGGTACTATAAACCATTTGTCATCTACAATATGTGATGAATTGATTTCAATTATATCGAAAGATTTACACTCACAATAGTCAACGAAATAAAGGAAGCTACATTTTACTCTCTAATTGTTGATTCAACACCTGATATATCTCACGTAGACCGTCATTATTCGCTATATTCATCTAACTGACATAAAAGAAAGATTTTTAGGATTCCTACCTATATTTTCACAGGTGAAAATTTAGAAAAAGTTATTTTGGAATTTTTAAATAAATTAGATTTAAACATCACCAACTGTCGGGGTCAGAGTTATGACAATGCATTTAATATGTCAGGTAAATATAAGGGACTCCAATCTAGAACATATTTTTTCTGTTCATTTTATAGCATGTGCAAATCATTCACTAAATTTAATTGAAAAAGTTGTTGGGAAATGACCGGTTTTTTTAATATTGTTCAAGAATTGTACTTATTTTTTTCAAGTTCTACACATAGGTGGAATGCATTACAAAAAAATTGTAAGAGCAAACACGTAAATATTAAGCCTATTTGTGAGACCAGGTGGTCTGCTCGTTCCGATGCTGTGAAATCCTTAAAGGAAAATTATGACGAAATTAAACATTGTTTACATAATTTTTCCTCAAAGATGAAAAACCATTAACAAGGTCCGAAGCTGCAGCTGCAATTGATACATTTGAGTATGTATTCTACTTACTATATGGGAAAATTTTTTAGACAGAATAAATGCTTCAAATAAATATCTTCAACAAAAAGACGAATCCTTAAATACAGCAGTTTTAATATATGACTCATTGATAGATTTCTTTCAAACTGTTAGAGATGATTTTGATAACTTGGAAAACGAAGCAAGAAAATTTAAAAACATTGCATATTGAAATGATAAAAAACGGCTGAAAGTACGAAAACTATTTTATGATGAAACCCCAGAAAATGAATGTAGATTCAGTGGTAAAGAACATTTCAAAGTTAATTTTCTTTTACGGTATGCATTAATTGGCAATATTAAAAATTGATCTGAGGGATATAAAACTGTTAATAAATTCAAATCAATTTTTTATGATAGTCACTTAAGTGACTTTTCAATAGAGGAAATCAAATGTTACGAATAAGAATTGAATCTAGTCGAATTAAAAAATGAAGTAATACAATTTAAGACTTTTATTAGCAAAGAAAATATTATGTCGCCTACATCCACGTGGTTATTTATACAGGAAAATAATATTATTGCAACATTCCCAAATTTAAATACCATTCTAAGAATTTATTTAACCCTTCCAATAAGCAATGCAAGCGGTGAAAGATCATTTTCAGTAATGGCTAGAATTTTTTTTTTAAGATTCACCTTAGGTCAACAAAAATTAAATAGTTTATCGCTACTATATATAGAAAAAGACTTATTAAAATAACTATATTTATTACGACAAGCTTATTGATGAGCAATATAACTAATAAATCTATGTATATTTTTTTAAGTATTATTGTTTATTTTAATAAATTATGTTTATTCAATTATTTGTACATGTATATTAATTACCTTTTTTCTTAGAATCACATAATTAAATAGAACATATATATTATATCATTTTAACCCAAAGTACCAAACGCAAAGTACGTGTCATGGTTGTAGGGCCCGGACTGATAAAGTTGCCTAGGGCCCGTTTTATCCTTAGTCCGCCACTGAGTATATTAGGTATAAAATTAACTAGCGATCCACTCGCGCTTTTATTATGCTACATTTTCCAATATTTTGGTTTTTATAATTCTAAGAAAGTGCAAGCACTACATGGCTGCTTGCGAGGATGTCATCGGCGGCAAGGGGCCTCCCCGCGGGACTCGTGCCTAGGCGCAAACAGAGCGTCGAATTATTTTAATTTTACATTTTTCAAATTACGAAGTTAATCTTCATAAAATTTTCTTGATGATGATAGTATATAGTTTCAATATCCATTTCAAATAAGAATCGGTGAAGATCACCTTGCAATTTTCATTTTTTTTTGCCTTATTGGGACTTTTTTTAGAAATGAATAAGTTTAATATATCTGCCATACTATTTTCAGCGCTTTTAGCAATTCATTGTCTTTCATTATTACCGTAATGTTATATAGCCTATAGCACTTCTGAAGAATGTAGCTTTCAAAAAACAAAAAAAAAGCAAATTGGACCAGTAAATCCAGAGATCTAGCGTTTAAACAAACAAACAAATAAACTCTTCCGCTTTATTATATTAGTACAGATGAATACTAATAGGTTTAATACTAGTTACACATAATACTAATAATAGATTTTAAAGCTTCAGCTTCACGCTGTATCCCGCAAACAGCGGGGTAGGCAGAGGGAACCTAGTTTTAAGACACTCCGTTTCCAACTTTCTGCCGAATTCTGAAGGCATTGCGTGCTGAGTGGCAGAACTCAACGTCGCGCGCTGACTTGACACCAGAGCGAAGAAATAGAAATATAAATTTAAATAAATATTTCATCTCCTCGAGTGGGGATCGACCCCACAACCAGTCGATTTTACAGATACACTTTGTGCCTCTGCGTCACGAATGGCCTCAAAATATAAAATGTATTTAAAATCTGATATCTTACACTTTAACATATGGTCCGTGCTCTTTTTTTCCATATTATTATATTATTTAATACTAGCGGCACCTGTGCGGCTAAGTCCGCTTGAAATATATGAATGTTTATAATAATTGTATTTAAGAAAAAACCGACCAAGCGCGAGTTAGCCTCGCCCACAGGAGGGTTTGTACCAATTTCAGGATTGTGATTGGGAAACCTTACAGATTTTGATGATGCGGCGTATAAAGCTAAAAAACTTAAGTTTTGGGCAAATACACTTATTTAGTATGTAATGAACTAAAAATATAAATATTGACTTTCCCTATGAAATATCTATAAATTTTTACGTTCTAAATTTCATTACAGTTGGTCTACGGAAAGTATATTATAGGTTTTGATTGCGCGGTGAATTTCATACAAAAAAGAAGCAAAAACAATACATAAATGCTTATATCTTCTGACTGCGTTGTACCTCAACACAATCACAAAATAGTGTTGACAAAGGGACAGAAGGACAACAAAGGGATCCTATAAGAGTTCCATTTTTGTTTAACAAAATCAAAATACGTTTTACTTTATGGAAAATTATGGTTATTTTTTTATTTCGTTGTTTAAAGTCGGTTTTTTTTGTTAAAAAATAATTTATTGTTGTTTGACTATAATACATAATTATTTTCTTTAAAGGTTAATCTTTTTATTGTAATAATAATATATTGTGTTATAAAAACTAAGTCATATTAGATAACACATCGATATAAATCTTAGAAATACAAAATATTTAAAACTTATTAATAAAATTGCATAAAATTATTTTTTTATGTGTATAAAATTAAGTTTTATTTCATAAAATATATTTGGTATTTCCTTAATTAGGCGGGAATTATAGTGTTTGTCGTGCACGTGTACATACTGCTTATTAAATAAAAAAAAATAGGGAACAAAATCAAATATCATCTGAAAATATTTTGAATTACAATTTATTAATTGTACTAGCGGCTTGCCCACGACTTCGCCCGCTTAAAATATATGATTATTGATTTAATAAGCAGAATTGATTGACAACTATAATGACTTCTATTATGATTTTTTTACAACATTATCGTCAAAGAATTTTTGATTGTTTTAAATAAAAAAATTATAATTATAAAATATACATAAAGCTAATTATTTATTACACGTATATATTTTTGTAACTTTATGTTCTTTTTACCTATATAATATACTCTGTTATATGAGCTGATGTCAGTGAATAATTTAATTTACTCATTCAGAAACAGCCTTAAATGTTAAATTATTGATTTGAAGGATTCATAATATTCTTTGTAAAATAACTGTAATAATTGCATATTAACTCCTCTACAGTTTTTAAATTAATTACATATATTATATGAACGAACCAACCAAAAAATCTTTGTATTTACTTGATATTTCTTTTAAGATCGTTCTTTATCTCTGTGTTGAATTAATTACGACTTCTTTCAATTCAAAAAACTTTTTTTTTAATGAACCAATTTTGATGAACTAAACTTTAGTAGTTTAGTAGAGTTAAAATAAAGCAAATTTTCAAGTAAATCGGTTCAGTACTTTCAGAGAAAAATGCGGACAAAAATATGTCGACAGACAGACAGACAGACAAGAAATACAAAAAAAATCTTTTTGCTTTCTATTATTATTTTTAAGTGTCCCTCTATCCATTTCAGACAAAATTACTAAATGTACAGACAAAATATTTTTACTGTCTTATTATATATAGAGATTACAGTACCATATTAAAATAATCAACCAATTTTCCCTAAATACAATTAAATAATACAGAATGGTCCATTAAGTTGAGGGGATTTTAAAAAATCATAGAATGAAACTACAGTTCATAGGATATAACTTTTTTTAATAATATGTGGGAATTTAAACATAATGTGACTACTACTACTGAGACGTGAGCCATTTTCATTTTCACGTACACACTCTTCGAGTCAAGACCTCAAATTCAGGAAAATTTGCATGTGGAATAGCGGCCATCTCCTCGTGAACGTTGCTTTTGAGCTGGTCAAATGTCATTCCACATATTTTATATAAACAAAAATAAATCCGCTTCACGCTGTATCCCGCACACTGCAGGATAGGCAGAAGGAAGTGTTAAGACTAGTGTTAAGACGTTCCCCACTTTCTGCCGAATTCTGGAGGCATTGCGTGTTGAGTGGCAGAACTCAACGCTGCGCTTTTCCTCGACACCAGAGCAAAGAAATGGAAATATAAATTTAAGTAACTATTTCATCTCGTCGAGTGGGGATCGATTCCACAACCAGTCGGTTTTACAGTCACACTTTGTGCCACTGCGCCACGACTGGCCTGGTATTTTATATGTTTCTTATTATTTAATAACAAATAAATATAATCATAATTTTATAGTATTCTAGTACATGCGCCGCTAATTAGTAGTTTTAAATATATAACGTATTTTTTTTTACGGATCGACAAGCATGTGGTGAGTATAAGTAGACGGTTTTTACAAGTGTATTAACATTGGTTTTAGAGTCATGAAGGCGATAGTTATACTTATGAGGTACGTTATATGTCACTTTTATAATCATTCTGTAAAAAAAATAAAAATAAAAGTTGTAAATTATAATAATTACAAGAAATTTCAATTAACAAGTGTTTAATTAGAAGTGATTTGGAGTGTATTTTTTATTACATTTGTGAATGGGTGAAGTTAATTATTTTTATTTGTTTTTAAATAATATAACTTTTGGTTGTAGTCTTAGAATTTGTTTCAAATTTGTTTTAAGAAAAATCTTAGGATATTTTTTATATTAATATAGAAAAAAATATTGTTAATTTGTCTACTTTATAATTTTATTGCTTCTACTTGCAAAATTATTTTATTCATTTTAAATCCGCCGCAAAATGTTTTTTTTTTCACCTGCTCAATTTAAAATGCATTTTTCATCATTAATTTAATTTGAAATAATAAATTATTTGTTTCTCCGTGGACTACCCATAGGGCGTGAATTTTATATTATTTATTGTTTTAAAAAGCTTATGTCAAATTGTATATCTTTTTTAACTTCACGCTGTATCCCGCATATGGTAGGGTAGGCAGGGGGATCATATTGACTAATTAAGATATTCCCCGGTTTTACAGCCCTAGTTTTAATTATATACTTTGACTAGCGGACCCGAACGTAGCTTCACCCACTTGAACTGAAATTATTAAATATATTTATGAATTTAGTTTTCAGTAGGATTAGAAAGTATAAGCCTAAACAATCAAAATAAGCTGAAAAAGAATAATAAGTGAACACTTATTATTAGAAAAAAATATCTGAATAATTAATATTAAAAAAAGTGCCTACATCAATAAAATAATCAAAAATAATAAGTAAATGTAACCAAAGAAAAATATTAATTAAAAAATAAATATTTAAAACAGTAAATAAATTAATAATGCTATATGAAGATATACCCTATCGCCAAGATTTATTTAGATAATAAAAGAATAATTCATAATTGCAAGATTTCCGTTGCATTGACTGTTTATCTCTATATATAATAAGACAGTAAAAATATTTTGTCTGTACATTTAGTAATTTTGACTGAAATGGATAGAGGGACACTTAAAAAGAATAATAGAAAGCAAAAAGATTTTTTTTGAATTTCTTGTCTGTCTGTCGACATATTTTTGTCCGCGTTTTTCTCTGAAAGTACTGAACCAATTTACTTGAAAATTTCACCAATTGCTTTGTTTTAACTCAACTTAACTACTAAAGTTTGGTTCATCAAAATCGGTTCATTAAAAAAAAGTTATCGTCATTTGAATGAACTCAAGGCATTAGCTTGCCAGCGAATATTATATAGCAAAAAGTAACATTCTTGGCTAAAGAATGACTCTTCTTTAGCCAAGAATGTCTGTCTGGATTATATGACTGTTGATAAAAATATATATTTTTGAAGCACTATTATATCATATTTTATACAATAAAGTAAACAAAATTGAATTGTTAGTAGAGATTACCTTCATACATCATAACAGTTAAGTTTAAGTCGCAATTAATTCAACACAGAGATAAAGAACGATCTTAAAAGAAATATCAAGTAAATACAAAGATTTTTTGGTTGGTTCGTTCATATAATATATGTAACTAATTAAAAACTGTACAGGAGTTAATATGCAATTATTACAGTTATTTTACAAAGAATATTATGAATCCTTCAAATCAATAATTTAACATTGAAGGCTGTTTCTGAATGAGTAAATTAAATTATTCACTGACATCGGCACATTTAACAGAGTATATTATATAGGTAAAAAGAACATAAAGTTACAAAAATATATACGTGTAATAAATAATTAGCTTTATGTGTATTTTATAAATATCAAATATCCACAATGGTCGTATTTTTTTATTTAAAACAATCAAAAAATATTTGACGATAATGTCGTAAAAAAATCATATTAGAAGTCATTATAGTTGTCAATCAATTCTGCTTATTAAATCAATAATCATGTATTTTAAGCGGGCGAAGCCGTGGGCGAGCCGCTAGTTATAAATAAAAATGAATTGTCTGTGTCTGTCACAAAATAACTGTGTTTTTACAAGTGCATGTGGTTATTTACATTATACACAAATACAAAACTGTGTTTCTATGTTTCTATTTCCCTGAGCTAATGTCCTGAACAGTTGAACTCATTTTTATGGAACTTTCAGTGAACGACAGAGTGAGAGTGTGGAGCAACACAAAGACTACATTTCATCTAGGAATTTTCACGAGATAAAGAATCTTTTCAAAAAATGTTTTTATACATTTTCCGTGTGTGCGTACTCTATAAAATAAAGAAATGTTTTTCTATATTTAATACGATAATTTTTACGAGCAATCTATACTTATAATAAATCTGTAGAAATTCGTTTCTGTACATTGAAAATATAAAAAAAAGTTACCAGGGTGTTAAAGGATAATTAACAGAATCCATTTCCAACATTTTTGGAATTTTTGTCTGTTTGTCTGTTTATCTGTTTGTCTGTTTATGTGAACACGTATCACGTAAAAAATACACAATAAATTTAAGCAACTTTTATACATAAAAATTACAAATAAATCAAAGTAGCTTTTAGTGTTTATTTCATTGTAATCGCTTCACTCTAAGTAAAAGATATAAGTATTTAAGTTTTCAATAAGTTTATATTTGAGATAGTAAAAAATCGATACAAGTAACGCTATCTATTGACAACTAATAGTAGGTACTAACGAATCTTGATAACGCAAAAAACGTTCTGTGGAGTTAAACACAAATTACGACGGGAGGAATATTAATCATTTTAATACTAAAGAATTAATATTCAAAGAAATGTTTTGAATAGGTTCTTCAGTCCGTTCGTTCGTTTATGTTATTAATATTTTTTTAAAAAAAGTATAAAAAAAGTTACTTATGGGAGCAAACTAAAAAAAAATCTCTCAAGGAAAAAATGCTCTGACACTGTTAATAAAAATATCCCGCAGTATTATTTCATAACTTACAAGCGACACGTAACGGCATTGCACTATTGCACCTGTATGTTGCATGTATGTATGTGCCAAGGGTATTTTAGGGTACAAAAACACCTCAAAATCCTTTTAAGATAACTTTGTTGTTTGTCTGTCTGTCAAGAGTATTTTGTACAAGATCGCTTAAAGGTTAGATACCTCAATGTTCAAGTCTATATTCCCTTAGAGCACAAAAAAATCTATCTTCTAAATCATCGCAATCAAATGACGATAAACTATGAGGGTTTATGCATCCCGTTGATACACAATTACGAAATTTGTTAAGAAGTTAAAACTTACGGCACGTATAAAGGAAAATTGCAAAATTATTTTTCAAAAATTGACAACTTTTTGTATTTGTGTCACAGAAAAAAACTATTAGGTACAAATTTTAATCTGTACTTAATTTGATACAAAATGACAACTTTAATAAGTTATTCTTTTGGTGTATCTCCATTCCTGAAACTGGTGCAAAACTCTCGGGTCATGAGTACGACTTGAACTTGAACGAAAATATTGATTATTTCATAGATTATATAAAAATGCCTAATAAAGTGCTTTCTATGTATATTCTGTATACCAATTATATATTTACTTAAAATATGTGACTAATTTAAAAACTGTACAGGAGCTAAGTTATTTTACAAAGAATATAGTGAATACTTATCCAAATAAATAAATTAATAATTAAGGCTGCTTGTAATATCTCTATTTCTTAAATGTATAATCATCTAATTCAAGCGGGCAGGCCGCTAGTATAAAATAAAATCGGAAAAGATTAAAATTATGATTTAAGTGGCGGGCGATGCCGCGCAGGGCCAAAACTTACACCACATCAAGAAATTTAAAAAATCTAACTAATCTACTAATTGAATAAGCTAAGAGAACTGAAAAAAAGAAATATAAATTAATTATAGACAGCAAATAATTCCATAAAAATTAACAGTAGATCGAAAATGTATGAAATTCACCAAAACCGTACACGTTGTCTGCCTGTTCGGGTCGGTCATACCGTGCTGCTAGGTCATTTTGAATCAGTAATATAAATAAATAAAAAAATAAATCAGTTTCACGCTGTATCCCGCACACAGCAGCAGAGGGAACCCAGTGTCAAGACACTCCGTTCCCCACAAAAACCATGAAACACGTATTCAATGAAATATTTTGAAGAGTCTGCATTTCAAATTTTATAAAAATCGGTGCCGATTTAAAAAAAAACCATACAAACTTCCAACCCCTATTTCATCCTTTTACGGTTAAAATTTCAAAATCCCTTCTTAGTGGATGTCCAGATTATGAAAATAAACATGTGTCCAAATTTCACGTTTCTACCATCAGCGGTTACGGCTGTGCGTATGTCTTACCTCGGTCGGTCAGGTACATGTCCTTTTATATATATAGATATTTGCACAAAGTCAGTAACTAAACTTACGACTACCAGTTTAATAATTCAAGGCATAGACCACAACATTAAAAATACAAAATAATATTTTACAGAAGTAACAGGTTAGGTATATGAAACTTGTTCTGGTTTCTTTTTGCAATGTTTGTATTGGTTTTTATTCACATGTCATGGCAAGACACCATTTATGTATCTCTAATTATATAGAAAAAGAGGTTTGAGGGTTAACTAAGCCACCGCATTTGCAATTAGGGTCACGGTCGAATATATTTTTATCCCGCATATAGCAGGGTAGGTAGAGGGAACTTGGATATTTAGTGTTAAGATATTTCGATTCCTATTAGGGCCAATCCCGTTCCCCGCTTTCCGCCGAATTCTTGAGGCTTTGTGTTGAGTAACAGAATTTTACGCCGTGCTTGGCCTCGTTACTAGAGCGAAAATTAATAAATTAAAATATTAAACATATAATTTTCCCGAGTGGGAATCGAACCCATAACCGCACGCTTTTGTCCTTGCGTCAAGCCGGCCTCTCAAATATTATATGAAGAAAAATTTAGAAGAAGTTAGTTTTTTTATTATTTATCAAATAAAAAATTCAAATTTATCATTCTTTCACATGCAACTTTTAAAAAAATTTTGATCATTTGTAATTGTTTATTCAGGTCATTTGCTCAATAAAATGTGTTCGATCTAGTTTTGAGTAATATTTAGACAAGTGTTAAACAAAGTTACTTATTTTTATAAATTTATTACGCTTTTATATGTTTATTATATTGTTAGTTAATAAAATGGTATTCAAATTAAATTATTTCAATAAAATAATTATAATATTAATATTACACAATTAATCGTTAGTTTTTTTTATATATTGACGTCGTCGTGATGCGCACGGGAAATGGTCTTATTTTTGATTCCTATTATTTTACATACATTTATTAAATACTAGCGGCTCGCCCACGGCTTCGCCCGCTTAAAATACGTGATTACTGATTTAATAAGCACAATCGATTGACAACTATAATGACTTCTAATATGATATTTTTTACGACATTATCGTCAAAGAATTTTTGATTGTTTTAAATAAAAAAATACGACCATTGTTGATATTTGATATTTATAAAATATACATAAAGCTAATTATTTATTACACGTATATATTTTTGTAACTTTATGTTCTTTTTACCTATATAATAAACGTCTCATCATAATTCTAAAACTGTGTTAAATGTGCTGATGTCAGTGAATAATTTTATTTAGGTTGTAGGATTCATAATATTCTTTGTAAAATAACTGTATTAATTGCATATTAACTCCTGTACAGTTTTTAAATTAGTTACATATATTATATGAACGAACCAACCAAAATATCTTTGTATTTACTTGATATTTCTTTCAAGATCGTTCTTTATCTCTGTGTTGAATTAAAATAAATTAAAATTAGCTTCACGCTGTATCCCGCACATAGCAGGGTAGGCACAGGGAACCTAGTGTTAAGACACTCCGTTCCCCACTTTCTGCCGAATTCTGGAGGCATTGCGTGTTGAGTGGCAGAACTCAACGCCGTGCTTAACCTCTACACCAGAGCGAAGAAATGGAAATATAAATTTAAGTAAATATTTCACCTCCTCGAGTGGGGATCGAACCCACAACCAGTCGGTTTTGCAGTCACACCTCGTGCCGCTGCGCCACGACTGGCCGGTTGAATTAATTATGACTTAAACTTAACTGTTATGATTTATGAAGGTAATCTCCACTAACAATTCAACTTTGCTTACTTTATTGTATAAAATATTATATAATAGTGCTTCAAAAATATATATTTTTATCAACAATCATATAAACCAGACGTTTCGAATGTCATTCTTTAGCCAGGGTCATACCAGCGCGATTGCTATATAATATTCGCAGGCAAAGTAATGCCTTGAGTTCATTCAAATGATGATAACTTTTTTTTTAATGAACCGATTTTGATGAACTATACTATAGTACTGAAGTTGAGTTAAAACAAAGCAATTGGTGAAATTTTCAACTAAATCGGTTCAGTACTTTCAGAGAAAAATGCGGACAAAAATATGTCGACAGACAGACAGACAGACAGACAGACAGACAAGAAATTCAAAAAAAATCTTTTTGCTTTCTATTATTCTTTTTAAGTGTCCCTCTATCCATTTCAGTCAAAATTACTAAATGTACAGACAAAATATTTTTACTGTCTTATTATATATAGAGATAGAGATAACGCACCGTCGAGTATCGTCGTAAAATTAAATTGTAGCTTCCTTATCAGCTTTCTTTGAAAACTGCTTTCGGTGGCAGCAACGCAGCGCTATATTCTTTGAGTTTTGAGGCCACAACCGAGTACTATGTGACACTTCATAACTGCGCCTACGTATACTTAATTATTATTACAAGATTGTTCTAAGGCCAGTCGTGGCATAGGACCACAAGCATGCGACTGTTAACGCGACAGGTTGTGGGTTCGATTGCCACTCGAGAAAATGAAATATTTAATCATTTCCTTTCCTCGCTCTGGTAACGGAGAGAAAGGAGGAAAGTCGTACGGCACAACTTTCCTCCTCGCTTAGCCACAAACAAACTCTTTAGTTTTATGATACTCTTTAAGAGTATAGATCTAAATAGATCGGTACTAAACTTGTTAACCCTTTCTATAGTGTTGTGCTATGCGGAGTTTGGGGAAAAAATGGCTTGAAATTTCCTTCACACTTTAAGTTCGGAGCTGCGTCTTCTGCTTACCAAATAGAAGGCGGATGGAACGCAGATGGTAAGAATTTTATTTGTATTAAATTTTTCATTTTACATAAAAAAATTGTGTATGTAATTATTTAGGTATATAGCTGTTTAAAATTCAGTATAGCAGGTCTGAACGGAAGCACTGTCGTAAGTGCTATGTACAAAAAGACATTCTCATCAATCGCATACTTTATCGGATCGGATAGAGGCCAGTCGTGGCGCAGCGGCACGAAGTGTGACTGTAAAACCGACTGGTTGTGGGTTCGATCCCCACTCGAGGAGATGAAATATTTACTTAAATTTATATTTCGATTTCTTCGCTCTGGTGTCGAGGTTAAGCGCGGCGTTGAGTTCTGCCACTCAACACGCAATGCCTCCAGAATTCGGCAGAAAGTGGGGAACGGAGTGTCTTAGCACTAGGTTCCCTCTGCCTAGCCTCCTGTGTGCGGGATACAGCGTGAAGCTGTGAAGCTGATCGAATTAACATTTACCTGAGTAATATAAAATTTACAACTGTCAGTTTTAAAGCACTTCAAAATTGCATTCCGATGGTATTATTTTTAAAAAAATCTAATTCATTATCTAAACGACTGGAAGATTCGAGAAATATACTGACTTAATTAATAATTGTAGTAGGTAAAGGTAACCATAACACAACACAATGACAATAGGAAATTTTTAGGGAAAGCATAATATATACGGTGTTAAGTTCCAATATTTATGACGCACATTATTTTACATGTTGATACCATCAAGACCTAGTGGAAAATATCGTCTGAGTGTAAGCGTGGCTGTCGATTTTGTGACTCATTCGAATGGGGGAATAGTATATTTTTGTTCTTTTCTGGCAAGACAAAGCAAAATGTTGATTCCATCAATGGCCGAAAAACAGAGTGGACACTCCATACCTTGACACTAGATTTATTGCAAGTTCGAAACGCCATAATAAAATAACTGAACTGACAATAGATTTGTTTTGAAAGATGTGAAATATGTATAATATGTAAATATTATGTCTATTATTACAGATAAAACGCCAAATATATGGGATGTCTACGTTCACACCTATTCAAAATCTATAGACAATGGCGATAATGGTGATGTGGCTTGTGATTCATATCGCCGATGGCAGGACGATATAAAGATCGCTTCAGATTTAGGATTACACTTTTATAGGTTTCTTTTTCTGATTTTTCTTTTTACACACGTCATATTTTTTGAGAAGTAAGCAGAAATAACACAGCATGCATAGTGTGTATGTTGTTAGGAATTCAGTACAGTTTTGAAATGTGCTACAATAACACACTCGGACCGTTACGTGTCCTCTCTTAGAGTGGTTTTGAAATATATTCTAGAAATTTCTTTTTTTTCAGATTTTCAATATCATGGTCAAGAATATTACCAAGAGGTACACCAGAATATGTAAGCAAGGCTGGTTTCAAATATTATAACAATCTAATTAACGGTTTACTAAAAAAGGGAATTGAACCCGTAGTCACTATCTATCATTTTGATTTACCACAAAGATTTCAGGATTTAGGTAAGTTACTGAAACCAAAGTTTTGAATCTATACCCCTATACAGTATAAATATTATAAAGCTGAAGAGCTTGTTTGGTTGAACGTTTCGAACGATTTCGATTTAAGAATATCTTATTGTGTCCGATAGTCCGTTCCGTTAACTACAAAGGCTAAAATAAAAATCTTTATTTTTTAACTTAAAAACAATTGTTACAATGTATGTAAATATGGCGAAAAAAAAAATATTTTCAATTTTTGTTGTTTTAGTCAGGAAAGCCCCCCGGTAAAGGCCTCTTCCGAAAATTGCCATCCCCTGCTGACCTGGGTCGTTTATATACATTATATATTGTCCTCCAATGGCGCCTTTGTCTGCTTTGATGACTATTGCCCTGTGGTCTCCGCCATGATATCACTGTCTTTGCCCATTTTTCTCTTGGAGTCACGCTAAATGTTTGGCCCGTTTCCATTTTAGCAGTAGTTTTTGTGCTTGCTTAAGAGCATCAATTGTTTTTGTTTTCGCTTGTTGGATGACTTCTCTTCTTTTTTCTCATTACTTACATAATGGATTTAATTAAAAAAACAAAATTAAACAAAATTGCTATAATGTTACGCAAGGTGTTAAATATTTGCCTTCAATATTTTATAGGCTGCATTGTTTGGCAAATTAGTGATGTGCTACATATTTATATTAAAAAGTTGTCTAGTTCTAAGCCTAGTTTAGCTAGAAGATAAACAAGAAAAGTACATTTATAGCTTATAATTTTGAGAAAATTTAAAAACGGCTCTTTTTGGATGTTTTTTAATATTAAAACTGCAGTAGTAACAATAGTTAGTAGTTTTAATATATAAAAACATCAGGTTCTTTCGTTAGGTTTCAAATATTTGTCAAAATCGTCTCTTACAATTTAGACGATTTTTGACTATTTGACTATTACAAATAATGCTGTAAAACTGTCAGATAAAGACCATATTAGCCGTTTGAATCGGTTGATACCTTAAGCAATACATTCTTCATAGGTATTGCTATGCGAAACTAGTGCAACCACAAATTGTAATTTACCTGACTGACCTGCCCTTAGGATGGAAAGACAAAAAAAGATTACATTTTTTTACCCGTCAACTTATAAAATCTTTTGTAGATGAGATTGCTGTCTAATCAATCTATTTTATATTTTTAGGTGGATGGGCAAACCCTCTTGTCACCGACTGGCTTGCAGACTACGCGAGGATTCTGTTCCACTTATATGGTGACAGAGTAAAATCTTGGATAACTATTAACGAACCCTTCATATTGTGTACTATAGCTTACACTATAGATCTAGGTCCGGGTGTAAAGGATTATGATATTGGCTATTTTTCATGTATAAAAAACACTATGGTAGCTCATGGGAAGGTTGCGAAAGTATATAGGGAGGAATTTAAACATACTTATAATGGTAAGTAGATAGAGGTGATGGTTATATAAATCGAAAATATTAAGTAAATTAAGGTGAAATACTTTTTTATAATGGAAAAAAAATATTTATGGAACAATGCATCTATTAAGAGATGAGATTACTTTTTTTATATCTCGTGGACTGGATTTTGATCTATCTATATACCTATCTTTAAAAATAAACAGAAATTATGAATAGACTTATGCAGATGATAATGATGTAGAACATGCATGTAAATAAAAATTAAACAATACGTAAATTTAGAGAAATATATTTCTCATTAAGTTCTTTTTTTGTTTTAACGCCGAGTTATATTATTTCTAATAATGGTGCCAATGTGCTTTGATTAATAGGTCGTATTGGAATTGTGAACCAACAATTTGATCTTATACCAGCTACGAAGGGCGACGAGAATCTAGCAGAACTGGCAAATGAAATATATGTATGTTTAATTATGATTGTTAAGTTCCTATCATTAAAAAAAAATAGGAAATTAATTCCTAAAATAATGAGGTCAGCCGTGCCGCAGGAGCACAGAGTGTGATTGTAAAACCGACTGGTTGTGGGTTCGATGCCTACTCGAAGAGATGAAATATTTACTTAAAATTTAAGTAATATTTCAATTTCTTCGCTCTGGTGTCTCTGTCTGCCACTCAACACGCAATGCCTCCAGAATCCGGCAGAAAGTGGGGTACGGAGTGTCTTAACACTAGGTTCCCCCTGCCTAACCTGCTGTGTGTGGGATACAGCGTGAAGTAGATTTTTTTTTAATTCCTAAAATCATAGCAAGTGATTAATTTAATAATAAAAACAAAAAAAGATAGGCAAACGTTTCAAAGAAGGTAATCATTTTCGGTTTTGATACACCACGGGTGAAACTTTTTTACGTCATCTACTTCTTTCACCGTGCCCACAAAATCTGTTAAAAGGCAAAGTCAAAAAGGAAAATATTATCTGCAATAGTATTAATCACAGGAATTGTCATCATCATGGAAAAAGTATACTTATGTAGAGAGTATCTAGTCCAGTAGAGAGTAACAAGTGAACTTGCAAACACATACAAATATGTATAATTACAATAAATAAATAAATAAGATGCTATAGAAAGAAAGAAAGAAATCATGACAGGATTTTAAAGAATTTGGTAAGGATAAAAGTATAAGAGAGATAAAAAAGGAAGAGTATGAGATGCAAAACCACCAAACGAAAGTACTGATAAAGATGAAGGGAGAAAAGTCAGAGAATAAAAGAGATGAAAGGTTAACGAACAACTTCAGGGACAACACGAAGCTTTTTTGGTGAGAAGCTAGGTGTTTCTCGAGGTTGCTCGCTAACCTATAGAATGAAAAAAATGCTTTCGAAAGACGGTGAAATAACAGCGAAACGCAGAAAATTGATGTAGCTGATTGCGAAATCCGTATTAAAGAAGTTGAGAGTTGTTGAAATTTGGTAAGGCAGAGAACAGATGGAGCTACTGCCGAGATGATCAAATATGGTGGGCCACGCAGTTTGGACTTGTTTTGGTTTTGGTGTAATTTATGCTCGAAATCAGAGGAAATCCCAGACGATTGGCGAGGTGCAGTCATCGTGCCTTTGTGTAAAGGCAAAGGTTCACAGGTAGACTGCGCAAGCCATATACTCGTAGCTATTAGTTTGATTAGGTAAAGGTTATGCTAAAGTATTGGCGAAAAGAATGCGAGAGAGATCCGAAAGGCTGTTGTGGGAGGCCCAAGGAGGCTTTAGACTTGGAAGAGAATACATGGATCATATCTTTTCCCTCCGCATGGTCACGAAAAAAATCTTGGCCGCTAACCAAAATCTTAGTGCAGGTAAAGTCTCTTTACAGAGATTACTCAGCCTGCATACGAGTAGGAGCTAGCATGTTACTCCGGTTTGTTATCTGATTAGGTGTTAAACAAGGATGTGCGATGTCAGCTTGGTTAGTTGTTCAATTTATATTTGGATAGCTGTCTCCAAGGAGTGAAACAAAGTGATATGAGGGTGAAAGTAGGTGACTTGAGTATAAATTGCCTGCTGTGCGATGTGCGATTGATGCAGTGCTCATTGCATCATCAGAATGCGAATTGCAGACATTAGCCTGAATGCGATGATAAGACAAAGGTTCCGGTATTTGAAAGAAATGAAGAAAAGACGGAATGCAAGATCAGTGTAAATGGTAAGATATTAGAACAAGTGAATGAAGTAGTATATTTGGAAAGTATGTTCGGTAGATATGGAAGATACGAGGTGGATGCGGAAAAGCGTATTGCTGCCGGTAACATTGTTAACGGTGCCTTAGCTGTATTGACGAGACGGCGAAACGTCAGCACAGCCGTACGTTTGGCAGTATTCAATGTGTTGGTACCAACGCTGTTAAAAGTGAGCGCTAAAAGAGTTAGATGAAGACCTCGATTGACCTTCAAAAAACGCCGCATCAATGATGAAGGGAGGTCACGAACAAAACGTGAGGACCCCCCGAAGGACATGTATGAAGAGGTTGATGACAGCGGACGAGGCGAAAGAGGTATGCAGAGACCGTGGCGTATGGCGGTCCGTTCTCTACGACTATCCCGCTAGGGATACAGTGTGAAGAGCCTACCAATGCATATACCAATAGAGCATATACCAATTTCGATCCTTTTACCATTGTGTTTTGGCAAACCCCCAATATTTAGTGTTTTATTTTAATCGGTTCATATATTAAAAAGTTACGTCAGCATAAAAATTGCATGTGACAATATCGTTACAAAATAAGTGTTTTATTGAAATGGATAAAACTTTAGGTATCAAAGTATTGATATTGTTGTTGTTGTTGTTATTGCCATTAAAATGATTACATTATTAGCTCACGAAAATAATTCAGATAATACAATAAATAATCGTGTAGTACAAATGGGCGAAGCCGCATGCGTAAGACTCATAATAAATGAATAATACAATTTTTAATCACCTTTGGAAAGGGGACGTGTTTACCTTAAATCGACATTAGACGATTTTAATCTGTTCTTAGAAGAACTGTTATGTTATTTCATGCAGATTTCAATGGAATACCAGCTTTAAAAATAATATGTAAGCTTGGTCGAATAAAATGGTTTTGACGCCTATATAGAAACTCTCTGATAAATTTATTAAATTTTTTTAACTGAATGATCTCTAATCAAAAAATCCTACAATGAATATGAATCCTAATATGTTTTCAGTTGTACACATATAGACAGAATTTTTTTACTCTTCTGAACTTTAACAAAAATGTATTATTTATTTATTATATGTTAAATATATATTTTTTGCTGATGCTATTTTTATGTCATTATGATTACCTATTTGTATGCCTTTGCAAATTCAGTTTTACAGTAGATTATCTATGTGTGTTAAATTAAGACGTATAGTGTAATATAAATATAGTCTAGTCTTCATTTATAATTATTATAATTATGTTTATCTATAATTATTATTTCTAGTCAGGATTGTTTTCATATCCTATATACTCGAAAACTGGAGGATGGCCACCAGCCATAGAAAAAATAATTGCGGAATACAGTATTAAGAAAGGCTTTAGAAGATCCAAATTACCTGACTTTACTGAAGAAGAGAAGGATCTTGTGAGAGGTATTTTATATTTGCTAGAATATTACAACGGACTCGTAATTTAATGTTGTATAAGACTTTTAAATATAAAAAAAATCAATCAAGTGCAAGATGCTACATTTAATATTAATTTTAGCTTCATACGCCACCCTATCTGGATCTGGGGGCACGGCAGTGCCCCCGCCAAGTCGAGCAAAAAAAAGCGGCACGGCCGTACCATCCTTTTCTCGAAGCAATTCAGGCCATTTTCGACCCCCTATAATTTCGTTATGGATAAAACAAGAAATCTGAATTTTCAGTTACTAATCAGGCATTATATCAACACGGTATATTTAAATTTCAGTCAATTTGAACCAGTAGTTTAAGAATGACAACTTGTTAAAGTTTCTAAATTTTGTCACTCACTGACTGACTCACCGATCATCAAAAGTCCAAGGCACTTCTAGCAGACATAGAAGCTTCAAATTTAGAATACAAATAGAGTTTAGTGTCTTAATCATGGGAAAACTTAAATATTTTGTAATTTCGGTCCAGTTTTCCATATACACCAACTGCATGAATAACTTTGTAATCCCATATAAATGTATAGGATTACAAGGTTACATTTGCAGTTAATGAATCATTATTACTGTAATAGAAAATAAATAAACGGTTAATCTATTTAATCGAAATATAAATTTAAAGTATCGTTAGAAAAACTAAATTCTTGCCCTCCAGATAGTTCTTTAAATGACAAATTCGAATGTTTTATTGGAAAATCAAAATATAGAAGTAGGACTCTACAAAAAGAAGTGAGATGCCATAAAAAACATCCTGTAAAAAAACCCAAGTCTCGCAGCTCAGTCTTTCAACCGTAAAAAGTTGTGAGATCCATGTCGGTTAATCTATTTAGTCTCTACTTAAAGGACCTTCTGTCTTAAGTTATTATATAAGTTAGTAACATGCCAATATTAAAAATATTTTACTTTTTAAACAAATAGATCGACTTGGAAATCGTATGAAAACACAATGAATATTACAATGTCCAAGTCGATCTATTTGTTTAAAAAGTAAAATATATTTAATATTGGCATGTTAATCTCTATATCTTATAAAATAAGAACGCATTTCGTCTCTGTCTGGTCTTT
This sequence comes from Heliconius himera, assembly GCA_021202915.1. Lineage (NCBI taxonomy): Eukaryota > Metazoa > Arthropoda > Insecta > Lepidoptera > Nymphalidae > Heliconius > Heliconius himera. Next base: position 712,981 of record JAJHJA010000073.1, read on the forward strand.
CTAAGCGATCTTCTTCTAAACCACCCAACGGATTTTGATGCGGTTTTCACCATTAGGTAGAGTATTTCTCAGGGAAGGTTTATATATAGTTTATTATATGTATATTTTAATGTAATTTGACATAAATATGATAAATGTGCATAAAGTCCTACCCGTTGAGAAACTTTCACGCATGCGCTGCTTTAATGTTGAGTCCTACATGAAAACAATGTACTAGAGTATTATTCCTCTTAATAAGATCTACAAAAAAGTCAGCGACAGCATATTCGTATCTTCTAAGGATAACATACAGTGAGCATATTTCTGACTAAAAATAGTAATTTGAATATATTTTTTATTGTGAGGGATGTTTGTCGATAATAGTATCAATCCTTATCCTTTTAAATAGTTTATTAATTTTCTACGTTAAACGAAGATAAAATTTGCTCTTTACACTAATTTGAAATTACGAATAGGTTTAGAGAAAAACGCATTTAATTATTGACACATCACGCCAGCTATAAGCCGCAGTTTTGGCGCAAGTTTCATTTATTACCTTACTCTCAGTATATAAATAAGTATATTAGTTACGTTGGCCATTTAATGAAGATCAAAACTGTCTTTTACTGTTTTTCATTTTAATAAGTAGAAGAAAGAAGTTGTTACAATATCAAAAAATCCTTGCTGCGAAACGGCTCACCACGCGCCATGCGTCCCCCCGCGCCCCGCGACGCGTCTGCCGCGCCCGTCTCCCCGCCTGCCTCTGTAGCGAAGTAGATTTAGATGCGGTTGTACGTATTAGATAATTAGAGTTTAATGTATTATTTCAGCGCGATATATTTAGTTTCATCTTTTTGATTAATAGAATAGGAGGTAGTCTTTTGTTTATCATTTCTTTCGTTTAAATATCCCGTTGTTTATTTTGTTTACTCTTCTTCTGTTCTTTTATTTTTTTTTTACCTTTTTAAACATTTCCTTTTTTAATTTAATTATGCCACGAAAAAGTCGTTCATAGGTCGTAGAACAAGAAATGCAAATAAAAATCGTTTAAGTCTTACTAATGAAAGCGTAGAGGAGACGGAAATTAGACGGTAATTATATTTTCTGTTATATTTAAATATATTTTCTTATTGTAAGGGATGTATGTCCATAATGACATTAATCCTTATCCTTTTAAATTAGTTCTTAATTTTCTACGTTAAACAAAGATAAACTTTGCTCTTTACAATATTTCGAAATTACAAATAGTTTTAGAGAAAAGCTATATCGACTCATGTTTAGCCCTTACTTTCAATATATATATAAGTATAATAGTAATATTAGTATAACTACGTTAGAAGATTAGTAGCATAGATTTAAAATTACGGTACTAAAAAATTTTTGCTGTGTAACGGCTCGCCGCCCACCACGCGTCTCCCCGCGCCCCGCAATCTTTTGCTTATAAAAATGGATCCGCCGCACCCGCCTGGCTTCTTTCCCCCGGGCATGGGAGGAAGGCCTGGTCATCGTGTTGCCCAAGGCTGGGAAGAGCCCGCAGCCTGAGGGATACCGATCTATAACCCTCCTTAGCGCGGTCGCCAAGCTTCTCCAGTCGCACATCCACCCGCGAAGCGAACAGTTTGGCAAGAGGGTATACCACTCTGGTTATACTACGCCGCAACAGCGATCAACCGAAAGGAGAGTGCAATAGTAGTCTTCTTCGACGTAGCGCGCGTATTCGACCGCGTTGGCACCCGGGCCTACTTCATTAAGTGCTTAGAGCCGGCACCCCCCAGCACGTCGCGCATGTCTTTGCCTCCCTGCCTCAGTGACAGGACATTTTGCGTGAGAGTTGAGAGTTCGAGGTCTAGCAGGGACTCGATCGCTGCCGTTGTTCCCTAGGGCAGCATTTTATCACCTGCTCTCTACGCACTATACACTGATGACATCACAACGCCCTAGCGAGTATCACTCAACGAGAAATCCTGCAGGTGGTCCAGAACCTCATCCTCCGTCGAGTGACGCAGGCGCCATACTAAGTGAGGAACACCACGCATCATCGCAACATAAAAATAGAAAGTCTGGAGGTACGCATTGGTCGTCTCGCGTCCAACGCATTCCGCTGCGCCAATGTATCACCTGCACCTAAGGAGCAGCACTCCGTGGCATACCCGGCCGCCTGAGGTCAGACGTAAGACTACTTAAGAGGGACTTTCTATTCTCCTCCAAATCCGACTCCTTGCATTTGCATTGCCTTGAGCCTGGCATTGAACCTTGGTCGTTTAAGATGGGCCTCCTTCAGGAAACCGAGGGTCTCTCCTGACTGAGTTGACCGCCTAGATGGCATTTGATAATCCTTCCAATTTCATACTGTGTCAACGCCCAGATGTCGTTCGGAGCTACTACGGACGAGAGAATGCTTCAATACTGCGCCTGGCTCTATAGCAAAGTTAATTTAGAATCGATTGCACGTATTTTGGAGTTATCCAATAATTATAATGTATTTCAACGCGACGACATAGTTGGATACATCTTTCGTTTAAGTATTTTTGGGTAAGAGAATAGTAGGTAGTCAGTTGTTTATAATTTCTTTCGTTAAAGTTTTCTGTGGTTTGTGTCATTTGTTTAAGTGTGTTTTTTTAAACAATTGGAACATCCTTATTGGGACTACGAAAATGCGGGTTGCATTAAGGTTTAAATAATTTTCACATTAGTAATCTTAAGTGTTTTGCAAACAGGTACATTACATGAATAATTCAGTAGTTAAAGCGGGCGAAGCCGCGAGCGGGTCGCTAGTAACTTATATAATAACTTAAGACAGAAGGTCCTTTAAGTAGAGACTAAATAGATTAACCGACTTGGTATTACATGGATCTCACAACTTTTTACAGTTGAAAGACTGAGCTGCGAGACTTGGGTTTTTTTACAGGATGTTTTTGATGGCATATAAATTGTCTTGACAGACTAAAAGATCGACAGATACGCGGACAACAAAGTGATTTCATAAGAACTTCATTTTTGTTCGACGTACGGTACTTTAATTAAACTGACAAATAAAGTTAAAAACAAAAAAATCTTCTCATTAAGAGGCCTGTGTCAAGGACACAAGGATGCGACTGTAAACGCGTCAGGTTATTGTTATTGTTATCATACAATGGTGACAACCTTACTGCGGATTCTGGCTACAGCTCTTTTACTGGCACGTTTAGCTACTATGTACCCCAGTCTGTCTTCAGGAGAGTTGAATTTCTGCCACTTCTTAAAGGCATCCTTCTTTTCACGAGTCACCTCCTGCACCTTGTCATTCCACCACCATGTCTCCCTGTCGATGACATGTCCTCCCCCAAAAAGGGCCAAGAACTCGCCTGCCCGCCGCAATGATTGCCGACTGAGCTCGATCCCAAGCATCCTGAGCAGTCTCGGTGTTAGTCGAAAGATTATGACTTTTCACCTCTGCCAGGAAGTCGGTCTTCATCGGGCCAATCAGCAACTACCACTTGATCCGTGGCCTACGTTTCTCGGCTACTTTCTTTTTCCGTCCAGAAGTCCATGACAAGGAGACGATGTTGGGCCATGAGGCTTTCGCCTGGAATGACCTTGCAGTTAGTTACCCTGCCCATATGACACCGTCTGGTCAATAAGTAGTCTATTTGAGTTGACTGCGGGAGGATCATGGTGATGCTAGCGCAAGTCATCGAGGCTGCGGGTACCCTTGGAGAAACCCCGGGGAACCCGAAAGGCGATGGTGGCCTGCATTACGCAGGCCTTCCACTAAGGCGTCGTAGTAGTATGTACGAACGATCCTGCGGCGTCTCATATTGGTGGAGAGGCTTTCCGCTGGATTTTAGTGGACCCGCTCTGATACTTATAAGGTGCTGAGGATTCTTTTGGTATTCACGACGGCCAGATCAGACGCAATACAGGATATCAGAATATTTTCTCCCTCTGTATTGCAAAGACCGTGCCCAAAACCCCCGTGAACACGTTCATACGGCTCAGCAGCCTTACCGACGTGACCGTTTAAGTCCCCCCCAACTAAGACCACTTCGGTAGACGGCACAGCAAGTAGCATCTCTTCATACTGCTCCCAGAATGTCTCCTTGTCGGACGCGCTACATCCCGCCTGGGGAGCATAGGCACTGATTAAGTTTGTGGTAACGCCCTCAATCAGTACCTTTACCCGCATCAAGCGGTCGCAGCGACGGTCAATTTCAAGGAGCTCATTCTGAAGCTCTTCAGAAAGTACTACCGCCACACTGTTTCTACCCGAAGGTGATCCAGTGTATATAAGCCGGTAACCCGGTTCGATGTTACGGGACTTATTGCCCTTCCAGCGAGTTTCCTGGAGGAAAGCACACTGGACCCTGCCTGCCTGCGCGTCGTTTAGCGGCGACGCCCTAGCCGTACCCAGTTTCACATTCGAACTTTCCATTGTAGCGGCGGATGGCGGTTTTTAATGGAGCGACTGCCATCTGACCTCCAAAACCCCTTTGTGGGGAGAAACCGGGGGGCGAGGAATAGGACAGATAGAAAAAAGGGGGAAGGATGGGTAGCCACTTTTATGGACTGGACGGAGGTTATAACAAGTGGTGGCTCGAGGATCCGGGGTCACGTATCCGTATGCCCAAGAACAAATATCGGACAGATATTAGTCAGGGCAGCCTCTAAATGCATGTATGCAATATAATAACTAACCTATTGACCTACAATGCTTAAATTTTTACGAAAATCTGTAATTCTTAAATTTTTTCCCTTGTTGGGCGGGTTCCACTCACAGTTGACCGGTTTTTTATCTGTTTTCCTCATATAGCATGGTTCGCAGATTGGATCCAATCTTGAGCCTGTTCTCCACTTTCCGCCGAAATCTCGAGGTGTTGCTTGCCGAGTAGCGGAACGCAACACCGTGCTTGAGTACAACTTTAACCAGTTAAGTCCTTTTAAATTAAAATGGAATTAACATTTTATTGCACTTACGTTATTTTTATATTCTAGCTTTGGTAACTTTGAGGCCAGTCGTGGCGCAGCGGCACAAAGCGTGACTGTAAAACCGACTGATTATGGGTTCGATCTCCACTCGAGGAAATTAAATATTTACTTAAATTTATATTTGCATTTCTGCGCTCTGGTGTCGAGGCAAAGCTCGGCGTTGAGTTTTGCCACTCAACACGCAATGCCTCCAGAATTCGGCAAAAAGTGGGGAACGGAGTGTCTTAACACTAGGTTTCCTCTGCCTACCCTGCTGTGTGCGGGTTACATGCGTGAAGCTGATTTATTTATTTATTTTAGCTTTGGTAACAAGGTAAAGCACACCGTTGAGTCCATCACTCAACACGCAATATCTTGAAAATTAGGTGGAAAGTGGGGAAAGTAAGTGTTTTTACGTTTTTTCAATTTAGACGATTTCCTGTAAAAACACTTCTCCCCATTGCTTTTTCCACTGCACTTCTTCTGCCTTACTTTCTACGTGCGGGATATAACGTAGAGGTTTAAAAAAATTTTTTGCAGATTCCGCAGATTTTTATGGCCTTAACTATTATACAAGTAGACTTGTGAAAAAAGCAAAAGAAAATAACATAACTGGAGAGCCTTTTAGCTTTATAATTGAATTGGATGCATATTTGGATGTCGATCCATCTTGGAAAAGGGGTGGTACTTTTTGGTTCTACGTAAGTAATATTTTACCTCTCTAACATGCTACAAGGATCTTACACGCCAATGTGCAGGTTCAAATATCAAAATAATTTATGAACATTTATATTAATTATTATAAAACAATATATTCTTTATTGCACTTCAAATATAAAAAAAATTTGGTGAGCTCATCTTTAACAGGGTTTTCTTCCAGCCATTCACCAAAATAGTAGTGGGGTCAAATAACATAAATTAAAACATTTTTTTTTATTTATTGGAGTGTACATAAATAGGCGTAGTATTTTTCGTAGGCGCTTATTTTATTGGTTTTTCGTGTATCTGGCAGGAGATAAGACCATACTTGCATACATTTCTTATTAGAAATGTATACTAAAAAAAATAGCCAACATTTTATGCACCATTTTTACCTAATAACTGCAAAAATAACCACCATCTAAATGTTATATTAAGTGATAGTACTCACCGGAACCAACATATGCGCATAGAAAATTCTCTCTGGGAAAAAAATAGTGAAGCTGATGCCTTCATATATATATATATATAGGTATACGTACAAAATATAACTGAATAAAATAAACGAATTTTTGATATCTGAAAGCAATAAAGAAAGGACTGAATCATCGTCAATAAAAAGATATTAGAACAAGTGAACGAATAGTATATTTGGGAAGTATGCTTAGTACTGACGGAAAATACGAAATGGATGTGGAAAGGAATATTCCTGCCGATAACAGGATTAACGTTATCTTATTTACATTGGAGATATGGTATGCGTCAGTATAGCTACTCTATTGGCCGTACACAATGCAATGCTGGTGTCGACGCTGATCTACGGCAGCAAACCGTGGGTACTGCAAAAGAAGAATGAAAGTAAGATGTGATAAAGTAATATTGTGGATATGCAATTTTTTTGTAAGATACTTTTGCTGATGGAATCCGCAATGACGAGATACACAGAATGACAGGTACTAGTGAATATGTCTCAGAGAGAAAGGAGAACGTGTTAAAGTTTGGTCACAAGATAACAAGTAAATAGGTAGCGTAAAGAAAGAATATCTAAAAAGACCGTGGCCGGCCCGGTGGTGCCCGGCGTAACTATATCTTCTCATCAATTAACAATAACAATCCAGCTAAAACTTGGAAATTCCTGAACGCGATGGGTATAGGTGGCCGGCGCACTAATGACGGAGATATCTTAAACAGCTGCATGGATTTAAACGCCCTGAACAATTACTTTACTACTGTCAATCTAATCTCTGACAGTAATAAAATAAAAACACTTAATTTGTTATCATTACAGTCCAATCCCGCATCCAAACCCTTCCACTTTTCTCCTATTACAAAAACAGAGGTACGCAAGCATGTGCTTGCAATCAAATCCGATGCTACTGGTTTTGATAACATAAGCCGACGTATGATTCTCCTAACACTTAACTCAATCCTTCCTGTCCTCTGCCATATTTTTAACTTCTCCCTATCCTATAACGAATTTCCTGATGTTTGGCGCCACGCCCTTGTAATCCCTATCCCTAAAGCATCCAAACCAACATCTTTCTCTAACTATCGTCCTATTTCTATACTACCCTTCCTATCTAAGGTTTTTGAGCGCATAGTTCATGAACAAATGTATAAATACCTGCACAATAATAACATCCTGTCCCCTTTCCAATCTGGTTTCCGTCCTGGGCATAGCACAGTTACGGCTCTTAATAAAGTTTGTGACGATATAAGATATAGTTTTGACAACCAGCAAGTAACCTTACTTGTTCTATTAGATTTTTCGAATGCCTTTAACACGGTAGATTTTGATATTTTGTTAGCAATTTTAAAAACTATTAATTTCTCCTCGCAAGCTACTGAATGGTTTTCCTCTTATCTACATGGACGCACACAAAGCATTAAACTTGACGGAAAGCATTCGTCGGAATGTGCTATCAACGCTGGCGTCCCGCAAGGTGGTGTACTCTCTCCTTTACTCTTTTCCATTTTCATTAACACTCTCACTCAACATATATCTTCATCTTACCATCTTTACGCTGATGACTTACAAATATATACAACTGCAGCTGTAAGCGACATCTCCAGTGCAATCAGTAAAATTAATTCCGACTTACAAGCAATTAGCAACTGGAGTAAATCGTTTGGGCTCTGTATCAACCCTAATAAGTCTCAGGTGTGTATATTTGGTAACTCTAAGCAGCTATCTAAATTACGTTCTCCTCTCCCCTTTGTTTTATTTGATAATGTTTCTTTAGAGGTTAGTGAGAGTGTTAAGAATTTGGGACTCAGGATGGATAGTGCATTTTGCTGGTCGCCTCACGTGTCTGAGCTTAGCCGTAAGATTTTCTGTACTATAGGTAGTTTGAGAAGGTGGAAGAATCTATTGCCCCTAAAGACCAAAATATCTTTGGCCCATGCTCTTCTTCTACCTATATTAGACTATGCTGATTCTTGCTTCTTAGATCTATCTCAAGAACTACTGTGTAAGCTCGAACGGCTGCAAAATCTTATAGTAAGATTTATTTTTGGGTTGAGAAAACATGACCATGTGTCACAGTACCGTAGCCAACTCAAATGGTTGACAATAGAACATAGGCGTAATTTGCATGCCCTAACCCTTCTTTACACCATCCTCTACAATCCCGTTTCTCCATCATACCTCAAGGAGCGTTTTAAGTTTCTGGGGTCTGACACTCTCCATTCCCAAAACCTCCGCTCCCGTCTTAACCATATCCTTGAAATTCCTTTGTGCCGATCTAAATGCTATAGTGATTCTTTCACTGTTAAGACAGTGAAGCTATGGAATGGGCTGCCAATTGAAGTAAGACGATCACAATCGATTGGAATATTTAAGCGTCGTCTTAAAGAGTTCTATCTCAAATTAAATGTTTGAACGGACAATACGATAATAAGTGTACGTTTGTATATATATCTATATGTTTGTATGTATGTAAGTAAGTATATTGTATGTATGTATGTATGTATGTATGTATGTATGTATGTATGTATGTATGTAGGTATGTATGTATATATGTATGTATATATGTATGTATGTATGTATGTATGTATATGTATTTATATATGTATGTATAAAATTATTGTGTTTTGTATTTACTATTTTATATTTTATTTATAAAACAATGCTTTTTGCACCTTCCTGTATTCTTGCTTGAAGTAAATCCTTTGTTATTTTATGGTTGCCTGTAAGAAATTGCTTTTAGTGATAAGGCCGCCATTGCACATTTGTGTATCTTTTAATTACTGTTATGAACTGTATGTTTTATTACCATTTGTGCAATAAAGTATTATTATTATTATTATTATTATAAAGATGTATGAGACAAGAGTAAGTGGTAAGATGCGCCGCTCATGTAAACAGTACGAGGACCTTTATGCCCTCCGCATGTATGAAGAGGTCGATGACAGTAGACGCAAAAGTCTTTCACTTTCGCGTCTACTGTCATCAACCAACGGTATGCAGAGTTCGAAACATTTGGTGGTCCATTTTCGCTAAATTTTATCTCTAGTGGGAAAAGCTAAAAAAATAAACAAAAATAATACAGGCACATCCAGAAGGATTAAGAAACCAGCTATCCTGGGTGAAAAACAATTTTGGAGATATAGAAATCGTTATATACGAGAACGGATACCCATCGGCCGAATATAATTTGCACGATCAGGATAGAGTTCAATATTTCAAGGATCATTTGGAACAGGTAAAATAGAATTTTGTCGTATATTTTTATTTAAGCTTATGTTTTACCTTATACATAGGTGTTTGTTTTTAATGAAATTATGTAAAGATAATTTAATTTATATATGTATATAATATATATATATATATATATAATTATTTAGTACTATTTTCATTTATTCGAAGGCAAACTCCAGCGCTGGGTTCCATCACTCAACAGGCAATGCCTCAAAAATTCGGTGAAAAGTGGGGAACGGTATCTCTTAACACTAGATTTCTTATTTCTTCCCTGGAATACAGCGAAAGCTGAAAAAAAGTGTAGAATTAAAAATATTTAAAAAGAATACAATACATTTTATAATAAGGACTTAGTTTGACGCCAGTCGTGGTACAGGAGCACAAGTGTGTGTCTGTAGACGCGACAGACGGAAAGTGGGAAACGAAAGTATCTTAATGAGAACGGAGTGTTCCACTGAATTAGGTTCCCAGGTTTCTTCTGTCTATCCTGCTATATGCAGAATACAACATGAAGCTTAACAAAAGTACTTAAACCAAATAATATACAGCCAACCGGGTGAATGAATTATTTTTCAGAATGGGGTTCATTCTGGTAGACAACATATGGCGTTGAGGTCTGCCATATAACCCGTAGCCTTCGGCTTCGTCTTCTATACTACACTAGGTTATTTCCCCAGGAGGGTACTTCTGTAGATTAAGGCGAAAAAAATATAATTAACCCAAATACACAAACTAAAGAATTTATTTAAGTTTTGGAATTCCGGTCAAGGCACGTTCGCCTTTATATAAAAATAGTTATTTTACTTATTCTACAAAATAAAATTGTTTTTAGGTTCTGCTTGCAATTTATGAGGATAAAGTAAACGTGACAAGATATGCAGCGTGGTCTATGCTTGATAACTTTGAATGGATGGCAGGATTTTCGTAAGTGGTTCATATTATGTAGTCTTGTCTAGTATATGGTATCACAAACTGCTTAACTTACACGCTATTCGTGACGTAAATTTCCGTCACTCACCACCCAATGTTTAGAACTTGGGCGGAAATTAGAAAGTGGAGTGTCTTGATATTAGTATCTCTCTTAGTATGTGGGATAACACGTGAAGCAGTGTCAAAAAACGCTATATAATCATCGTGGGTTCAAGTCCCATATGCAAAAAGGAAAAATACTATCACAAATGATTTCATTTGTTCAGGTGAGTTATGAATTATTTATCAGTAAAGAATAAATATACTTAAGAGACAGTTAAGCACTATGTTTCTTTTTTTGCACTTTATGTAATAAATTCAGGTGTAAAATAAAGGTAGGAATCATAACGTATTATAAATTTTAGCAGCTTCACGGTATATGCTGTATTTCGATGTATTTATAATACATCGACCACACAACTGTTGCGTGTATAGGTCTACGCTCTGCATGTATGAGTACTCGTATTATGCAGATTTAAGTTGTATCCCGCATTAAGCATAGGCTGAGGAAACCAGGAAATACCATTAATACACTTCCATTCAACAATTTCCGCAGAATTTTCGAGACATTGTGTGTTGAGTGGAACTCAACGCCGCGATTTGCCACGGAAACTATTAAATATTTTATTTCCCCGAGTGCAAATGGAACTCACAACCGTCATATTTACAGTCGCACGCTTGAGCCCCCGCATCACGATGGTCTAAATATTATACACATATTTAATCTTCCTTTTGAACCACTCTGCCTGTTTGTGAACATCATATTAAAATCTGCTGTGTAGTTTGAAATATTTAAATTAAGTCAATAGCAAGTGACTTGGTTTTTTTTTTTTCGATAAATTTACATTTGCACGCACGCAACACGTGTTAAGCGTGTTGCGTGCGTTCATATATTTTTTACCTAAATTAAATGTACTTAAATTAAATTAAGTGTTTAAATATTTTTTACCTAAATTATATAGATTACTTACAAGTAGCAATCTGTTATCTAATTACAAATAATAATTAATGAATATTGCATCTCTATTGCTTGTACCGCGGTCTCGCTTGCACGCTCGGCTCAGGCGGAACGTGACAATGAATCACGTTTTTCGTACGCGCAGTATTTCATCGATTTCTAAGACATTATCACTTCAAAATTAATTTAAATCTGCACATAATCAATCTGCGCAGTGAAACTGTATTTGATTTTAAAGGCAATGATGTTGTGGGTTCCATACACACTTGGGAAAATTCATTATAAATTGTATTTATTTCCCCGCTCTTGTCAAACAAAGCGCGCAGACAAGTAGCACGAGGGCGCTGAAAAAAAAAATGGTGTAGGCGTAACACTCTGTCCGTTCCATTTTTATATAATAATCTTTATCTTAAGTTTAAAGACTTAAAACTAAATATATAATAAAAAAAATATCTTCAGGCTGTATCCCGCATATGGCAGAGTTGGCAAAGGAATTCTAGTCTTAAGCCACTCAGTTTCCTATTTAAATATAACCTTATATTATATTTATTTCTATTTCAGATGCAAATTTGGACTCTACGAAGTGGATTTCAATTCGCCGGAACGCACGAGAACGCCGCGTGACTCTGCTAGTTACTATACTAACGTGATACGGACTAGAAGTACAGAATTATCTAATAATAATTATATAAATAATGAACTTTAACTGGTGTGTCGTTTATTTATTAAAAAAGTAGCGGGTGATAGTCCGAATATCCTACATAATAATCATTTAGAAAGATTATGAGTATGAACATAACCATAACCCAGAGTCTGGTTGTAAAGGCGGCGGCTGTGGGTTCAATTCCCGCTTAGTGGAGCGAATTATTAATGATTCATTTTCTGACTCTGATAACAAGTCTTGTCCACTTAACAAACAATGTTTCAAAAATTTAGTGGAAAGCGGCAAATGAAATGTCTAAATAATGTAAGCTCAAATAAAATCTGTCTGTCCATCCGCTGCCTATCATTTAATTTTTGTCATCTTGCATCCTATGACGAATGACTAAATGATAAATGTATAATACTCGTAGGCACTACTTATAACAGGGCGTCCTCATTAACGATGTTCATGTATAGGTACATAGTGCTAAATAAGTTAAAATACTCATATTAACATTTAATTTCACCAAAAGAAAGAAAAAAGGTATCTTGTTTCAGGCTTTTATTTTTATATGGATAGTAACTACGATTCCCACTGGGGGGAATTAATTACTTAGTATTTTCATTTCTTTGCTCTGATAACAAGAAAAAGTGCGCCACCTAGAAATTATCGATGGAGATGTAGGGAACGGAGGGTCTTAACACTAAATTCCTTATGCCTACTCTGCTATACTGCTGCGGGATACTGGGTGAAGATTATATGTGTGCAAGAAAATTGCCTACTGGACGGCCAGCTATTAAATAATTAATAACAATAAAAAATATGTAAGTGCTTGGACAATGGTCTGAATTGTTTCGAAATCTATATTAAGTCTACTGAAAAGTTCTATCCAATTGTAAATTTATTGAAAATAAAACTATTTTCATATATTTAATAATAATTATCTACTTTAAAACATTTTTTCCATCGTTACTTATGACTTTTTTACGATGTTTTCGTATGTAATTCTTTTTTATCACTACCTATAATCTGGTCTAAGTAATATTAGTTTTTTACCAAGCTAACAGATATGTGCATGTCGTATTCGATTATAAAAAAAAAACCACTTAAGTAATGAGGCACCCATTTGGAATGAACTCTTAGACCGATTGTAGCTTCCGAATATGGTCAAAAATGAAATTGTTGAGTTCAATTCAGTTTCTCTGCAATCTTCCATAAGGGATCTTTTTCCATATAAGTCTTGATAATGAATAAGGATCGATCAACGATGAGCTTCCTCAACATGACTTGTTACGAATGTCGAAAATACCTACAACATTTTATTTCAAATTATCTTATGAAGTTTCTATTAGAAACTTCATATATAGTCAAAACTTGCACTATATTTCGATACACTTTTGTATGATTTTCTACTTGTTGGAATTTGTACAAAATACAGCGGTATAAAAAGATTTTATCGGTACCCATGTTTCCATGGTCGCGATTTACTTAATAAAAACATGAAATATGTTTTTTTTTTCAGTTAGTTTAGACTATTTGTATATCAATAAAATAATAAGAGGTAATAGTCAAAGTATATTTCTCAAATCAACTTGTGCTTGTATATTGAAAATTGAAGTGACACAATCTCACGGAGCTTTCCGGTAGCTTCATAATTTTTGTTTTAGATTTGTATTATATATAATTTTCTTTATATATAATATATAAAGAATATAGCACAAGGCTATAAAAGACCATGCTCCTACTTTTTATGTTAAATCGATATGATAATGAGATGCTATCTTTGTTATTAGCATTAAAATATAACATAAATTCCCCACGACAACTAATCAGTGATAAGTAAAAGGAAAAATGCTGTGGTATAAAATAGTGCTATAATAACTTTTTTTCCATAAACAAAATATCACAAATGCTGACACAGTAATTACAGTGTAATCAATTGTCATGGTTACCCTAAAGTAAAAATTTGTAGAATTTTGCTCATTGTTCACTCTTGAAGAAAATCATCTAAAGTAAGAAAAAAATTAAAATATGCTGTATTATTTAGTATATTGGAAACAGTTTATCTGATCTCCTTTTATACAAAAGGCGAGCGAGTTGTGTTTGTTATTTTTTAACAAAGTTTTATATTCTATGCTAACAATCCTTGTAGTAATAAAAAAAAATTGTTGTTATTTTAGTTTGTTGCAATGGTCTATTGATAAATGTATAAAACTTTGAGGTTTTTCTAGTATTTAGTGAAGAAATGCTCTTTTCAATTTTTAAGGTACAATTTTATTACTTAACTAGCAGCCTGTTTGCGGCTTTGTCCGCTCATTAACTATAACACTTTTATTATGCTGCATTTACTAACAAATGAATTATATAATTTAACGTAGCTTGGATCCTAAACATAATATAGGATCACACACCTACTAATCAAACACCAATTAATAGAAAAACAGAGATATACATTATGTCAACGACAACGCCATACTACCATAGCTTACGTACCGCAAGCGTACGGCGAAACGGCATCGGTCTCAACATAATAAGTTAACGTCGCTATCACAGTTCGCATAAGCCCATTACGTCATCCTCCACGACGTCAAGTCACATTCAATATTATAATTTTAGTCAAAGCTTAACTTACTTAACGCTTTATCCCTAGCGGGGTAGTCAGAGAGTACGGAGCGCCAAAAGCTACGGTCTCTACTTACCTATTTCGCCTCGTCGACTGTCATCGACCTTTTCATACATGCCCTCCGGAGGTTCCCCATGCTCTTACGTAACCTTCCTCCAGTATCTTTGATACTGTGTTTCGAAGGTCAGTCGAGGTCTCCCCCTATCTCTCTTACCACTTACTCACATTTCCATCATAATTCTTTTTTTCCATTCTTTCATAACTCATTTGTTCGACGTGCCCAAACCAGCTGAGCACGTTCATCTTCATTCTCCTATCTCTTCATTGCGGACCTGCCATTTTGTGTATCTCTTCATTGTGGATTCAATAAGCTGACTCCGCATATCCTACGAAGAGATCGCATCTCTACGACATTCATCTTTCTTTCATTTGTCTTCTGTAATACCCACTTTTCGCTGCCGTATACCAGCGTCGGTACCAACACTGCATTGTGTACGGTACAAACGCTATGATGACGTTTCGCCGTCTCATTAATGCAGGTAAGGCTCCATTAACCCTGTTACCGGCAGCAATATGGCTTTCCTCAACCATCTCGTATCTGCTATCTCTACTGAACATTAGTATGTGTAGTTTAGTCAACGCTCACTTTGCTAAACAAACTCTTTCGCTTTATTATATTAAATAAAATAAATAGTATAGATTAACTTTTACAAGCATGGTCTAATGAAAATAATGTGCTCACATTCTAAGAAATCCATATATTTAAATAATTTTCGACAAATTTAAACAAAATCCGCTAGTTAAAGATATATGATTAAAAGAGTAACATAATTTCATATCAATGTATATTTTTTACAAATAGTATTAAAAAAAACAAATACAAATATTAATTAAAACTTTTAAAGTTGTTATACGCGATTAGATCTAGAGAGATGACTGTGTCGGTGTCGGTGTCTTTGGTTAGATCTTGAGTGTTGCTTGATAACTCGCTTGTAGAACTCAGCAGACGCGCGAGGACGGCGGGTGCGCTTCGGGTCTTCAAAATCCACACGGTAAAGACCGAATTTAAGCCTGGAAATACGAAAATATTTAGAAGTGTAATCATAGAATATTTTCAGCTTGTTCTGTTAGAAAATGACCTAACTGAATAAAATAAATATTTTTATAGTCAGTTTTTACTTTTAAGAAAAGTAAGTGTTATTTTTTTAATTAAGTAAGTTTCTTTTATTTAAATACTACTAAAATAGAAACTGGTGGCCTTGGAATAGAAAATTAACTAAGTATTACTTGTATCCGAAGGCCCATTCAAAGTTATCCATCAGCGTCCAAGCGGTGTAACCCGTCACGTTCACATCGTCTTCATTGATCGATAAAAGGACCTGTAATTTATAAAAAAAAACAAAATTTAGTCCAAATTCCAATAATTTAAACAAAGTTAAAAGAAATTAAATTTACATTCCATACAAAAGACAAACTATGTTCTCGTACCTGTTCAAGATGGTCTTTGTAATACAAAACGCGATTTACATCTCGCATAGCTGGATCAGTGTCCGCATAACCGTTTTCTGTGATGAAAAATTCGAGATCTCCAAACTTATTTTTCAACCAGCGCAGCATATAACGTAGACCTTCTGGATATATCTGTAACATACGTAATACTTTAAAGTAATGAAACTGCATATGATTTAGTATTTTAATATTTTAAAAGACTTCTTAAGATTAGTTATAATTCTTAGTTTTAATTATACCAATAACATATTACATTATATTACTTAATGAGAAAGAAAGGTAGCAAATAACTTACATAAAACCAGGTGGCACCTATTTTCCATTCCGGTCGGACGGAAAATATAATATCAAAATCGTAGTTCCCCTCCATAGGCCATATACCAACTGCTTCACCAGGCATTGCTTTACGTATCGTGCGAGTTGTGTAATAATTGAAGCCAAAATAATCATATGTTCCTAAAATATATTAACAAAAATGTTATTATAATTACAAAAAATTGTCTTAGACTCAGAATTAAGCATTAATTCTGAGTATTTTTTAAATTGTCAAAATAACATTGAATCATGTACTTATGTTATTTAAAAACCTAGTTGTTACTAAAAAACATTAATACATGTTGCCCATATAAAATTGCGTGGGCACTCTAGGAGTTTTAATAAAAAGCTGTTAAATTCGTATATAATTTACACACCTCTGACAAAATCTTTTTCTTCTTGAGTGAAATCGGGCAATCTGGATTTTGGCCAACCCTCAGCCTTACTTCTCTCCCTCATGTGTTTCTCTACCAGTGGAGGCCAACCGCCTTCCTTAGAGAATATGGGATATGTGTACATTCCCAGCTGCAATAGAGTATTTTATATTTAAACCTTATTAAATATTAGTCAAGTACTATGAACTGAAAAAAATATTAAATTATAAATACCACAAGTTCTCTTGCAAACTCAGCAGTTTCTTCTTCCTCTTTGTTCTCAGCTTCCATCCAGGTAAGGAAATTTGCAATGGATACTTTTCCTGTAAAAATATTTTGAAAATTATTGTAAAAATCAATGCTCTTTAATAATTCTTGTAACTACAACGTAACTATTTCTATCTGACAAAGGAGAACTCTTGATAGTGTTTATATATTTATCGTGAAATATTTCCTATCATCTTATGTTTTGCAATTGCTGAGACAGTAATTTATGAAAAATTATGGACCTATACTACATATTAATATAAATTACCTTGATAGTTTGGCCTGAACTCTTTGTCATATATCCTCCATGCTTTGGCATGAGCCATCAAGACGTTCTTATTGCATACGTAGCTGCCAATTCCCGGGATAATAACTCCAGGCGCGTGGATACCACTATTGAATGAGAAATCACAAAAGGCAACTGGTTCGTTAAAAGTTATCCAGGTTTTGACGCGGTCAGCGAACAGAGAGAAAACTGCTTGAGCGTAGTCACTAAACCATTCTATTGATTGTGGATTGGCCCATCCTCCTGTAAAAAAATATTTATTATTATTTCTTTATTAATGAGTATACTTTATTATTTGACAGATTGGTGTGTGTGACAATTATGTATACACATAATATAATTCTCAAATCTTTTTAGATCGTTCTATTAGATATCGTCCATATTACGTACCTAAGTCCTGCAGTGACTGTGGCAGATCCCAATGGTACATAGTTACCACAGGTTGGATGTTTTTAGCAAGCAATGCATTTATAAGATTATTATAATAATCTTTTCCATCTTTGCTAATTTTATGTGGGTAACCTAAAGGCATTAACCTGGTCCACGATATGGAAAACCTAAAAAATCATTAATAATAATTTATTTCAGTTTTGTAATTATATGGTGTATGACAAGTAATATACATGCCAAGAACATTTTTAATGTAAATATAAAATTAAATTCAGTTCTTAAATATATTATTTACCTATAGAAATGAAGACCCAACTCTTCAGCCATTTCCACGTCCCGCTGCCAGTTATTGTAACTATCACACGCAATGTCTGCAGATGACAAATCTTGGATTCTCTCTGGCTTTGAGTGGATGAAGTGATCCCAAACACCTGGGGATTTATCTGTCAATATTTTTAAACGTTAATAATAAAAAAAAATGTATATAACCCGAAAATTAATTAGTTATAGAAAGTTCTAGGCTTTACTTACCGCTAGCGTTCCAGCTCCCTTCTATTTGGTAAGCCGATGTTGCGGCACCAAACTTAAACCCGGGAGGAAACTTGTAGCTCTGAACAGCGACGACGCTGATTAAAAAGCTGTAATATCAATTAATTTTATTATTTTCATCCTGTTAGGACCTCTTTTATAAATATGATGAAAATTTAATAACTAATAGGAGTTAATGTTATTACCATTTAAACAATTATATACTAACCATACTACTAGCGTCTTCGTCCACATTTTAAAAGCTGTTTAGTTAGTGCTGGTAAAGTACACAGACACGTCGCGGATACTACTGATTTATAACTCTAATGTTCCCTATTTATATATCTATTTGAATTTATCCTCATGAGGTAAATTCATATTGCTACGTAAGATCTGAAATTCCCATGACTTTCCTGTCAAAGTTAGAATAGCCATTGAAATCTATTATGTTTAGAAAGATATAATATAATTATCATATTAATTTTAATAATTAAAAAAAATACTTGAGACCGTCGTTGTGTAGTCTTTCTGACTGTAAACGCCATGATATCAATCATTTTCATTTCTCCGTTCCGGTAGACAAAACGTAGGCACTCAACTGAAATTGGACAGAAAGTGGAGAATGAAGTGCCTTATCTACTATTAAATTACCTTTCTTAACGTGCTTTGTGTTTTTAATATTATCAACTTTGATGGAGAAACTTAGACAAGGAATCTAAGTGTACGTTAAAACTAGTGTATATTTAGCCGATTAATCGCAATGGTACATAGTCAGCTCTGGTACATAATCAAATGGTAACTAGCGAGTAATTTGGTGTTTTTTTAGTTTTATCTTGTTTTTTTGCTTTCTCTCGTGAGATACCCAGAGAAAACGTGATGCCAATTAATCCTGTATACATCTTTCGCTTCGTCTATTGTCATCGACATTTTCGTACATGCTCTCCGCGGGCCTACTTAAACAAAACATGATAAACAACGCGACGACGGCTGCAGTATAATAATATCAAACATCCAGGTCTCTTCGAGCACAATTAAACTTTCAAGATAATGCAATCAAAAACGAGCAATTACGCATTGTTATTGCTGCATTTTGTACCTATATGAAATTCGCCGCGTAATCAAATCATATAGAAAATTTTCCTTGGACCTGCAATTATGAAATTTGGTAAGAAGTGAGAACTTACGATACAAATAAAGGATTCATACGAAAAAACATTCGGGAAATAGAAATTTACATTTATATTACAGATAAAAATTATTTTAAACTTAAATTCAGGCCAGTCGTGGCGTAGCGGCACAAGGTGTAACTGTAAAACCGACTGGTTGTGGGTTCGATCCCCACTTGAGGAGATGAAATATTTACTTAAATTTATATTTCCATTTCTTCGCTCTGATGTCGAGGCAAAGCGTGGCGTTGAGTTCTGCCACTCAACACGCAATGCCCCCAGAATTCGGCAGAAAGTGGGGTACGGAGTTTCTAACACTAGGTTCCCTCTGCCTACCCTGCTGTGTGTGTGTGTGTGGGATACAGCGTGAAGCTTTTTATTAACCAAAAAAAATATATAAGAAAGTATTTTCACGTGCTATAAAAGTATCTGTAACATTATTCAATAGTTAATTAATTAATCATAAAACTATTTTTAACAATGACTAAAATTACGTAAAATAAACAAAAGGGAAATAACATTATATAAAGCTGATGATCGCATTATTGGAATAACCAAAATTATTTATATCTAATTGCCTGTAGTGTGAGAGTGTTATAACAAGCATTTATGACGTAAACCTATGCTGCATATGACGTTATGACGTAACTATGGCGTACCTTGCTGTAGTAAGAGTGAAACAACAAGGCTCCCACTCTGCTGTAAATGTTGGAGTGTATGTGCTGGTCTCCAAAGAGAGGAAATAAAAAAGCCATTCCTAAAAGTGAGAATAAAACTCACAACCGTCACGGTAACTAATTCTTATATTTAAAAAAAAACACTTGACTGTGACAACTGTAGTTTTGGACATACGAGTATACCAACAACCTCAAAAAAAATATTTATTTTGACCTAAATTACTGACATGCATCATGACAATCACACATGAATTTTATAATTATTTTAAAATCAATAATAGCGAAAAAAACTCGTTAAGGGCTAATCGGACTAGCCCACCGAGGCTTAGTTACCAATTTCAGGATCATCATCAGAATCGATGGCCCCAAATTGGGTAGTGATTGTAATTAACATTATTTTATATTATAGATGGGAGTAACCTAATTTTTCATTTAGTTAGAGGTAAACGTGCAATGTATTATTTTATGACGTACACTTCCGTTGTCTGTGACGTAATTGGTAGGTACGTGGTAAATTGTATTTACCTATTACAGTAGTGTACGTGATAGTAACATACCGTTGAATATTTCATTGAATAACTAAGACTTTTGTTAGATGTACAGCTTCAAGCGTTATCCGCACAACACGGTAGGCAGGGAGAACATAGTGTCAAGACACTTTATTCTCTAGCTTGGATGGATTCCCATGAAGAGGGTCCGCTAACCAGGAGAAAGTTTGATCATTGGGCCCCGTCGCACCGAATTGGACGTGGCGTGAGTTAGGACTGGCCTCGTCGTCTTTTACGATGGCGGAGAATGGGCCGTGAGACTGAGAAATGAATCCTGCTTATATACTGGGTATTTGCAACTATGATTCGATCTAGAAGGACGCTACGAGGGCGTCGAATAAGTCGTACGAGGGTGTGAATGAGGAGCGTACGTACAAGCTTCGACAATGGGCATGTGCAATGTACTATATGCATCCGGATGCTATACGGAGGTATTCGTTTTGAACCTGAAACTGAACCTCTTAAAGAGGTCTTGGTGTGTGTGAACATGACATAAGCCTAAACGCTATAAACTTTATATAAAGTTTGTCAACTTTTATAAATTGTACTTCCCGTTAACCTATAATCCTGAAATTGATATCGAAACCTCGGTGGGCAAGTCAGACTCCGGCTTAACCAGCTTTTTTATTACAGGCATGTTGTACGCATGCAACTCCTCAAGATTTGTTTACTAAGTGGTTTAGCGTTACAAGATTAGATTGTCTTTATTTTTTTCTCATCTTTATTACCATAAAACTATTAGTTCGGACTATTATTGTTAGCATAATTTACCTATGTTATTTATGGCGTTATTTCTAAATATCTCCTTTATATTAATAGGTTTCACTTTAATTACAAGGACGTCATTTGATACTGTTTCCATTCCCGAATGTATTAAGTGTAGTATAAGCGGTAGCGTGTCGTGTCGTTTCCAATGGATATCAAATAAAAGCACAAACAACACGGCACTCGTGTTCATGACATGTGGGTTGGACCCCACTCGTAGAAATTAAATATTTATTTACATTTATATTTTCATTTCTTCGCGTTGGTATCGAGGAAAGCGTGGCGTTGAGTTCCGCCACACAACACGCAATGCCTCCATAACTCGGTGGAAAGTGGGAAACAGAGTGTCTTAACACTAAGTTCCCTCTGCCTACCCTGCTGTGTGCGGGATACACTGTGAAGCTGATTTATTTTTTGTAAAAAAACTCAGAAAAAATAAAATTTGTAAATATGACTTAAACAGCTGACTATACAGGAGGGGACCATCATATTTTCTTTTTAATAATAAAATGAAATCCAAATACAAGCCAAAGTTTTTATTTCTGATAAGTACAATTTGTTGCTCTTAACCTGGCTAACTGTAATAAATTATATATTAAAAAAATATGATTTCCTTGAGGTGTCACAAAAAAACTTTAAATTCTTAGGAATCTTTTAGTTTCTCAGTTATTTTCAAATATATTTTTTTCTACTTTCATTTACAAAGTGTCGTAGAGATGAGACAGAAGTTCTTCTTAATAGTCAACACTTTGGGGATCATATTGATATTTTCTTCTAATAAGTTCTCTCAGTCAGTCGGCTCGTCGGCAGATGCTAGTACAGCTTTGTTTTAAAATTTTTGTAAATATTTGTTACTACTACTATCGCGGACTCATATTCCAAAAAACAATGTCCATTATGCATGCTTAATCTCCATTTTCTATGCATAATTCAATAAAAATCATGGAAAATGTTGGTCATCAATAAGGTACTATGATTATTATGGGTATCGATACATCCGGGAGGCAAGCGTGTGGTAAAAATTGCGCGTGAGAATGAACTCTTTTTTCACGCGTTCATATGCTACACATAATTCAGGAGGATATACAAAAGTGCAAAGCGCTATTATAAAAATAAAAGAGTTTAGCGACTAAAAACCAAATCTACCGTGGTGTTTTTACACCCATATTTAAGGGTTAATCGTAGTCTATCCTACTGGTATAAAAAAATTGAAAGTATGATAGACTGGAAGTTCAGTCTACCTTAGAATTCCTACTTAAATAATAACGTAGATAATGATAATGAATTAAAGATAGTTGATAGAAAATAATATAACAAAATATATAATATAACGTAATTTAATATATTATAATAACAGAAACAAACAAATATTTATATAAATTTGTTGAAACTGTTTAAAGCTGTTATACGCGATTAGATCTAGAGAGATGACTGTGTCGGTGTCGGTGTCTGTGGTTAGACCTTGAGTGTTCCTTGATAACTCGCTTGTAGAACTCAGCAGAGGCGCGAGGACGGCGGGTGCGTTTCGGGTCTTCAAAATCCACATGGTAAAGACCGAACTTAAGCCTGCAAATATAACGAAAAAATTAAGAAGTGTAATCATAGAATAGTTTCAGCTTGTTCTGTTAGAAAATGATCTGAATAAAATGAATATTTCTATAGTCAGTTTTTACTGTTAGGAAAAGTAAGAGTGTTTTTTTAATTAAGTAGGGTTCTTTTATTTAACTACTACTAAAATAGAAACTGGTGGCCTTGAAATAGAAAATTAACTAAGTATTACTTGTATCCGAATGCCCATTCAAAGTTATCCATCAGCGTCCAAGCGGTGTAACCCGTCACGTTCACATCGTCTTCATTGATCGATAAAAGGACCTGTAATTTATAAAAAAAAACAAAATTTAGTCCAAATTCCAATAATTTAAACAAAGTTAAAATAAATTAAATTTACATTTCCATACAAAAGACAAACTATGTTCTCGTACCTGTTCAAGATGGTCTTTGTAATACAAAACGCGATTTACATCTCGCATAGCTGGATCAGTGTCCGCATAACCGTTTTCTGTGATGAAAAATTCGAGATCTCCAAACTTATTTTTCAACCAGCGCAGCATATAACGTAGACCTTCTGGATATATCTGTAACATAATATTTTAAAGTAATGAAACTGCATATGATTTAGTATTTTAATATTTTAAAAGACTTCCTAAGATTAATTATAATTCTTAGTTTTAATTATACCAATAACATATTACATTATATTACTTAATGAGAAAGAAAGGTATCACATAACTTACATAAAACCAGGTGGCACCTATTTTCCATTCCGGTCGGACGGAAAATATAATATCAAAATCGTAGTTCCCCTCCATAGGCCATATACCAACTGCTTCACCAGGCATTGCTTTACGTATCGTGCGAGTTGTGTAATAATTGAAGCCAAAATAATCATATGTTCCTAAAATATATTAACAAAAATGTTATTATAATTAGAAAAATTTGTCTTAGACTCAGAATTAAGCATTAATTCTGAGTATTTTTTAAATTGTCAAAATAACATTGAATCATGTAGTTATGTTATTTAAAAACCTAGTTGTTACTAAAAAAATGTTGCCCATATAAAGTTGCGTGGGCACTCTTGGAGTTTTAATAAAAAGCTGTTAAATTCGTATATACTTTACACACCTCTAACAAAATCTTTTTCTTCTTGAGTGAAATCGGGCAATCTGGATTTTGGCCAACCCTCAGCTTTACTTCTCTCCCTCATGTGTTTCTCTACCAGTGGAGGCCAACCGCCTTCCTTAGAGAATATGGGATATGTGTACATTCCCAGCTGCAATAGAGTATTTTATATTTAAACCTTATTAAATATTAGTCAAGTACTATGAACTGAAAAAAATATTAAATTATAAATACCACAAGTTCTCTTGCAAACTCAGCAGTTTCTTCTTCCTCTTTGTTCTCAGCTTCCATCCAGGTAAGGAAATTTGCAATGGATACTTTTCCTGTAAAAATATTTTGAAAATTATTGTAAAAATCAATGCTCTTTAATAATTCTTGTAACTACGACGTAACTATTTCTATCTGACAAAGGAGAACTCTTGATAGTGTTATATTTATCGTGAAATATTTCCTATCATCTTATGTTTTGCAATTGCTGAGACAGTAATTTATGAAAAATTATGGACCTATACTACATATTAATATAAATTACCTTGATAGTTTGGCCTGAACTCTTTGTCATATATCCTCCATGCTTTAGCATGAGCCATCAAGACGTTCTTATTGCATACGTAGCTGCCAATTCCCGGGACAATAACTCCAGGCGCGTGGATACCACTATTGAAGGAGAAATCACAAAAGGCAACTGGTTCGTTAAAAGTTATCCAGGTTTTGACGCGGTCAGCGAACAGAGAGAAAACTGCTTGAGCGTAGTCACTAAACCATTCTATTGATTGTGGATTGGCCCATCCTCCTGTAAAAAAATATTTATTATTATTTCTTTATTAATGAGTATACTTTATTATTTGACAGATTGGTGTGTGTGACAATTATGTATACACATAATATAATTCTCAAATCTTTTTAGATCGTTCTATTAGATATCGTCCATATTACGTACCTAAGTCCTGCAGTGACTGTGGCAGATCCCAATGGTACAAAGTTACCACAGGTTGGATGTTTTTAGCAAGCAATGCATTTATAAGATTATTATAATAATCTTTTCCATCTTTGCTAATCTTGTGTGGGTAACCTAAAGGCATTAACCTGGTCCACGATATGGAAAACCTAAAAAATCATTAATAATAATTTATTTCAGTTTTGTAATTATATGGTGTATGACAAGTAATACACACGGTAAGAACATTTTTAATGTAAATATAAAATTAAATTCAGTTCTTAAATATATTATTTACCTATAGAAATGAAGACCCAACTCTTCAGCCATTTCCACGTCGCGTTGCCAGTTATTGTAACTATCACACGCAATGTCTGCAGATGACAAATCTTGGATTCTCTCTGGCTTTGAGTGGATGAAGTGATCCCAAACACTTGGGGATTTATCTGTCAATTTTGTAAGAGCTCATAAATATAGTTAATAGCAAACTTTTAATAATATTTACATGTATTTAACCTAAAAATTAATCAGTTATAGAAAGTGTTACTTACCGCTAACGTTCCAGCTCCCTTCTATTTGGTAAGCCGATGTTGCGGCACCAAACTTAAAGCCGGGGGGAAACTTGTAGCTCTGAACAGCGACGACGCTGATTAAAAAGCTGTAATAGCAATTTTTTTTTATTATTGTCGCTTTTTAAAACCTCTATTATAAACTTAAACAATTATATACTAACCATACTACTAGCGTCTTCGTCCACATTTTTAAGCCTTTTTGAGTTAGTGCTGGTAAAGTACACAGGCACGCCGTGGACACTACTGATTTATAACACCAATGTTCCCTATTTATATGTCTATTTGAATTTATCCTCATGAGGTAAATTCATATTGCTACGTAAGATCTGAAATTCCCAAGATTTTCCTGTCAAATTTAGAATTACCGTTGAAATCTATCTTATTTGGAAAGAAAAAATATAACTAACGTCTTAATTTAAATAATAATAAAAATACCTGAGACTGTCGTAACTGTAAACGCCACAGGAATGTGTACGATTAATACTAATACTATTAATTTTGACCAACTTAGACAAAGAATGTAAGTATACGTCAAAGCATTCACACAGATATACCTACTACAAATTAATTGGAAAAAAATGTTTCTAAGAAGGTTACAAAAAAGAATAATAGTAATATTAAATTACTATATATGCCAGTTTATGAATACAGCCTTGTTAAATTTAAATATTGCACAGCAATGATCGTAATTAAATAGCTCACTCTGATAACGAGGCTAAGCGGGGCGTTGAGATTCGCCACCCAACACACAAGAATTCGGCGGAATGTCTTAATATTATGTTCCCAGGTTCCCCCTGCCTACATGACCATGTGTGGGATACAGATTGTTACGATTTTATTCGGAAATATTTTTACCTGCATACTTCTTTCGCTTCGTCCACTCTTCATTCACATTCTTCGGGTGGCCACTTAAGCAAGAAATGATAAACTGTGTCGCAACAGCCGCAATATGATGATATCGAATATCCAGGTAGCTTTGAGCACAAAAAAATATGCTTCCAAGTCAATGCAAACAAAAGATATTAGAAATTACGCATGTATATGAAATTCGCCGCGTAATCAAAAAATATAGAAAATGTCCCTAGACTTACAGTTATGAAATTTGAAAAGAAGTGAAAACTTGTGCTTGACCGACTCATGCTTGACCTATTTTTTTAATTAAAATTAAAAATTAAATCAGCTTCACGCTGTATCCCGCACACAGCAGGGTAGGTAGAAGGGACCTAGTGTTAAGACACTCCATTCCCCACTTTCCGCCGAATTTTTGGAGGCATTGCGTGTTGAGTGGCGGAATTCAATTCAGAGCAAAGAAATGGAAATATAAATGTAAATAAATATTTCATTTCCTCGAGTGGGGATCGAACACACAACCGTCGCCTTCCAGTCACACTCTTGTGCCCCTGGGCCACGACGGCCTTTTTTGATTGTTAATATTGTGGTCGTAAGTTTAATCAGATAGATGTATATTGCTATCCCTATCGAACATAAGCTTATGAGATTTTAATACAGAAAAAATTATTTAGTAACGTATTAAAAATTTTACATTTCGGGGCTCGTCTGCGTTTGCGTCTGCGTGCTGCGTCTTTTGGATGATTTCCATCATTATGTTAATTTGAGGATATGAAATTATATAAATGTAAAAAAAATACCGGAAAATATTATAAATAACCATTTTCACGGACTATAAAAGTAATATAGCAATTATTAATTAATCATAAAACATTTTTTAACAATGAAGAAAAAATACATAAAATGAACAAAAGAAAATTAATAACATTATATAAAGCCAATGATCGCAATATTGGAATAACCAAAATTGCCTGTAGTATAAGAGTAAGTACTACAACAAGCATTTATGAGGCAAACTTCCGCTGCTCATGACGTAATGACGTAACTATGGCGTATTTTGTTGTAGCACGAGTGATACAACAACGGTTATACTTTATAATAATAATAATAATAATTATTATTATTATAAATAATAATAACTTCCAAAGGACCGGGTTCTTTTAAATCTGACACTATATAATAATAATAAAAAAAATATATCCTAACTACGCACTTTGCCTAGGCTCGTGCTTAGTTTTTTATAACCTTCGTCTTCGAAGAGATTTCAAAATAAAATAATAATAACTTTATTTATCACCAATTATAGTTTCTCATGTTATTTTAAGATAGGTTAGCTATATAGTTAGTTCAGTTTTTGTGGATGCCACTGTTGCCGTACTAGGAAACCTGTATTGTTATACAGACATGACTTCAGAATTGGAGACATTTATTATTTTTACCATTTATAATATTTTAAAGGTAAATATACATCAGAGAATTCTATTGATATACACATTTATATTTATTTATTACAATTTAAAGTTGTTAATAATAATTAACTAATGTAAAATCGCCTGGTTGTGTGTCCGATCCCCGCTCGAGGAAGTGAAATATTTATTTATATTTATATTTTTATTTCTTCGCTCTGGTGTCGAGGCAACCGCCACTAAACACGCAATGCCTCCATAAGTCGGCGGAAAGTGTCTTAACACTAGGTTTCCTCTGCCTACCCTGCTGTGTGCGGGATACAGCGTGAAGCTAATAAAAAAATATAATAAAAATAAAACAAAAACTTGACTGTTTTAAAATAATGGAGCGACAAATATAGTTCTATAACTAATGTACATTGGTTATTGATATACGTCTGATTATTAATGAATAATGTTCATTATGATAACAAAATGTAGTACATTTAGCTTGTTTTTGGATTTTTTCTTACTGAATAGACCTCAGTCAGTATCCTCAGTATTTTGACTCATATATTGTTCAGTCAACCGCATCTATTTTATAGTTATTTTAAAATCAACAATAGTGGAAAATGTAATTTTTATACTTACGTTATAACAAAATCGTAACTCAGCGGTGTCTGTTCATGGAAGTATCTTCCTGATAGAAAAATTGTAATGGCATTTAACAATATAATTAACCCAAAAAAAATGTTTTTTTTAAAATGTTGCTTGTCGTTTTATCTGTATGTTTTTTCATGCTTATCTCTGAAACGGCTTAACAAGTAGTGATCCAATTATAGCTTAGGTCTTTTTTAATTCTACAATTTACTGCAGGACATTTAACAGGGTAAGCAAAAAACACTCACAACACATTGCCACAATTCAATGCTGTATTTTGTCTCTAATAGCGGAAAAATGAATGATGAATAATTAATTCGGCGCAGAGATCGAGCCCACAACCACAGCGTTTGCTATCAGGCGTCCTCCCACCGCATCTCGATAGCCTCATTGTGTATTGATTGCCTATAATAATCAACATTAAGTTTTGTTATAAATGGGAATAACCTAAGTTTTTATCTAGTTAGAAGTAAAAGTGAGTAAATATTTTATGACGTATATATACTTCCGTAGTTACAACATAGTCAAGGAGGGGAGAGGGGGTCGATGAAATATGATATTTTATTTTTTCTATCTTCACGCATATTAGGGTAGGCAGAACGAAACTACTGTGAAGACTCTCCATATAAGCTTTTCGCCTGAATTCGATAATATGTGGAATGATTTGTGCCACGATGGCCTCTAATTAAAAATAGAATTAAACACGTAACAGGAAAACTTGATCCATTCTGTTATGCAAACTGGAAACTACTACAAAGAGTTCAAATTTGTTTACGTGCTATATAACTATTACGATATAGTCATTCATTGAGAAAATATTTTTATGCGTAATCAATCCTATATATGGCGTTAGAGTATTTTTTCCCGTTGAAAAAACTATGAGGGCGTCTTGGCGCAGGAGTACAAGCGTGCGACGGTTGTCGGTTCAATTCCCACTCAGGGAAAATATTTCAGCTTCACGCTGTATCCCGCACACAGCAGGGTAGGCAGAGGGAACCTAGTGTTAAGACACTCCCGTTCCCCACTTTCTGCCGAAATCTGGAGGCATTGCGTGTTGAGTGGCAGAACTCAACGCCGCGCTTAACCTTGACACCAGAGCGAAGAAATGGAAATATAAATTTAAGTAAATATTTCATCTCCTCGAGTGGGGATCGAACCCACAACCAGTCGGTATTACAGTCACACCTCGTGCCGCTGCGCCACGACCTCAATTGAATTTTAATTTTGAGTTGAATTTTAAGCTCAACATTAATTTTTTTCCGCCGATACTGCTTTACTAGCGTGAAGCTAAAAAAGATACTAAATTACTTATTTTTTTATATTATACTCTGTATCTCTAATATTTATTTGTGGTATGTAGCGTTTATTCCTTTAACGAAAGGAAATGACGATGGTTTATTCATCACAAAATAGTCATATTTAAGAAATTTTACCTCAATTCTAATTTTAGGTTATTCCAATTACGTGCTCATAATTTCTGTATTTGATAATATTATTATTCTTCCTTAAGTAATAATTTTATTTGACTTTTGATATAATTTTTGAGGCTCATTGGCACAAGCCTGTGACTGTAAGTGCGACGATGTGATGTGGCGTGTGTGTGGTGGTGATGTGGGTTCAATTTCCTCTCATTCAATATAATATTTAAAATTTTCATTCCCTTGCTATGGCAACAAGGCAAAGCGAAGCGTTGAGTACTTAATACGCAATGTCTCAAACATTTGTCGCAAAGTGGGACCCGAGCGTCTTAACACTAGGTTCCCTCCGCCTACCCTGCTATATGCGAACTATAGACAGCTGAAAATAAAGTATATATTATCATAGGTAGAAACACGCTAAAGAGATATTCTTATTTTTTTAAGAAACAGGCGAATCTTAAATGTTTTATTGTTGTAATATAAATTTATTTTAATTTAATAATGCTAATGCTGATATATTTTATTTTTGCGACGGTAGTATGGTTCGAACGTTTCTGTAGCTGAAGATACGTGTGGCGTTTTTAAAAAAGTCTAGATTCCAACAATAAAGACTTTCAAGGGGCTTGAAAAATCAAAATTGACGACAATTTGTCTGAACGCAGCAACGACAGTCAAAGAGAATAAGAAGCTAGTGATACGGGTTCTGATTCAGATAATTTCGATCTTGCGACCATACAACAACAATTAAGGCAACAATTTTACATAGGAAAGGATGAAACAATGTAGCAAAAAGTACTTAGACGCCTGAATGTACATGCCAGTTCTAAAAATATATTATCTGAAGGGCCTAATGTAAAACCTGTAGCTCACGGTGCCAAGACTGAGTTCGAAAATTAGGACTTATTTATTACTTATAGTATATAAAACCGAACAATATACAAATTTACATATACGTGACCGTACCGTACTTACTACGCCTGTGGTCGCAAGTCCCAGGCACTGATCCATGCTTCACATCATTTAAAGACAATAGATAATATAAATTATATCATCCACTTCTTATGTCTACCCTGACTAACCTGTTATTATTTATTCATTCCGGTCTATTTTATCTTTATCTTCACACACATACATATATGTATTTGTTTTTCCCCTGTCTGTTTGGACGAAATTCAAATTCAAAATATTCTTTATTCAAATAGACTTGTGTTGACTAACACTTTTGATCGCCGAATGAATATAAAGCTGTCACACAATACAACACAATGCTGAGAAGAGTCGGCAAGAAGCTCAAGTTACTCTTTTCAATATAAATATTTCAATGTAATTGTTACATAGACTGGCAGCAACCCAGTGTGAGATTCAATTGAAGCAGGATAAGCCTAAGGGAATGTAGTGTTAAATCTAGGCGTTCTTCATTCTATTCCTAATTCTTGAGGTTCCCGCCGAGTAGGAATCGAACATTCAACGACATTTCAACGTCGCATTTACAGATATTGACACCGCACCAGGACGGCCTTTGTTTATTTATAGCGTAATAATAATTGTTGTGCAACAACACATAACCAGCCACTATTTGTGAGTTTGTCTAAACGAGTTATTTACATTTATAATTTACATATAAAGCTTAATATCTCACTCAATATATTACGTTGTCCTTACTTTTTTATTTATATGATTTTTGTTTCGCAATTACAGAAATGAAGTGTCACAGCGAGTTACTGTAAAGGTTCGGTTTGCTTTTGGAAAAATAAATAATATTATATTTTTATTTTTTCGCTGTGGTAAAAAGACAAAACTCGACGTTGATCCTGCCACCGAACATGAAATATCTCAGAGATATCGCAAGAGAGGATATCAAGAAAGTGAGAGAGGTGATGGGAGAAATGGAATAGGAAATTAAAAGGAAGGACCAGAAGGAGACAGCGACATATCCAGAAAGAGGCATGGAACAGCTATCATATGATCACTAAAATCCCAGA
This sequence comes from Heliconius himera, assembly GCA_021202915.1. Classification (NCBI taxonomy): domain Eukaryota; kingdom Metazoa; phylum Arthropoda; class Insecta; order Lepidoptera; family Nymphalidae; genus Heliconius; species Heliconius himera. The sequence goes on from JAJHJA010000073.1 coordinate 744,803, forward strand.
TCGATCTTCCGATCCACTCTATTATAGTGCCGTCGACAAACGTTAAGGACAGCGTTGAGGACGTTATAAATAAGATCCGCTCTTTTGTCGAGGCTAAGTCGACGGGCATTAGGATGTTCCGGTTCAGAAAAGCTAAGGACCAGAAGGTCATTATACGATGCTCAAACAAGGAAGATCTTGAAAAGGTAGAAGCCAAGCTCAACACATCAACCAGAACTGACGTTGAGCTGACACAGAATAAAGACCCACTGGTGATAATACGACAAATTTAAGGGAAAGAGTATAAGGCGTATGTGAAATATTGTTGGCGGGCCAGAAACCAGCATTAGAGCTATGCCGTACTGCAGATTTCGCCAAAAGTTTGGCAAGCGCTGTTAAATCAACGCGACACTTAGGAATACACTTTACACACACTCACATTCATCGTTTCATTTGTCCACTTATATAATAGACACTTAGATTTTTTTTCAAAGTATTGCCCTTGTTTTTGAATGCATAAATTGCATCTCTGTAACATATACGTCTAGGGGGATCTGGTCGAAATATTCTGGTTACGTATGAGATCTTAAAATTTCGTAGCATTTAAATTACTATCAATAAAACTGGGCCTAGCATTTTATTTCGATGAATGCCAGCCCTCACAAATTAAAATAATATCCATGTTAGTTAGGACGTGGATATTTCGTCATTTTCGTCATCGTTATGGCTAAATATCATACGTAGCAGTTCTTAAACCGAAGTCGGGGTCAATCAGGCCGGTAGGATAGCCAAGTAATGAGAGAAGCAGCACTATTAAACTCCGAATAACACACTAGAGTCAGAACAAAATAAGTTAACCGATAAAAGAGCAAAATACGAACAATACAATCAATAACAATACTTTAAATCTTTTGACATAAACAACAAAGTTTTCAGTGTTGCAAGTGAGTGATCAGTCGTCAATGTGGCAATTGCAAAAACTTTTAAATAATTTATAACTAATTTGTTATTTTTATATTTTATTTAAATTTTAAAAGCCTAATAAATAAATTATAAAATTATTTTTATGTTTATAAAAATATTTACGTATTTTACCCCAAAATCCGTATACTAGTTTTCATTACAGATTTAAATTTTAATAATTACGTTTATAGTAATAATAAATTTTAAGTAAAAATAATAAAATATTCATTTGGAATCTATTGACACTACTCATTACTTAAAAAGTTACGATTACAAGTCAAGTCAGTAATTTTTTATTGTCTTTTTTCACATAATAGCTATAAATAAAGATGTAATTGTAACAAACAATAATTTATCCTTCAATATAATAGTTTTAATAATAATAGTTTTAAAACAGATATATTAAATAATTCAAGTAGTCAATAGTCTCTGAAATTTTAAAATTTGACAATACAACATGGCGGAAAGTGGCTTTCAGCTAAGTCATTCGAAAGTTAGCCCTCTTATGTTTCGCGCCAGTGCTGCTATACCGTGCAAAAATGATTGCTTAATATAACACTATAGTTCATAATAAATATAGATTATACTTTTTACGCATGATTTGATATTAAAATAATTAATAAAATTATCAATACTATATACAAATAATTTCTAAATAATAATTTATTTCGTATTGAGTTTTCGTAGGTTCCCGTGTAACATTATAAGACTCGTTTCTATTTAATTTTTATACGATTTTGTATCAAAATAATTAAACAAATGTAAACATTAATAAAAACCTTAATAAAAAATTTAAAAATCTTTTCGAGAAGTATTTTGATTAATGGTCATCATTTGATATTAAAATAATTAGTAAAATTATCATAACTATTTACAAATAATATTATCATTACTATTTACAAATAATTTCAAAATAATAATTTATTTCGTATTGAGTTTTCGTGAGTTCCCGTGTAACATTATAAGACCCAGCTTCACGCTGTATTCCGCACACAGCAGGGTAGGCAGAGGGAACTTAATATTAAGACACTCCGTTCCCCGCTTAAGACTCGTTTCTGTTTAATGTTTATACGATTTTGTATCAAAATAGTTAAACAAATGTAAATAATAATAAAAAAATAATAAAAAAATTAAAAATATGTTCGAGAAGTATTTTAATTAATGGTCATCATTTGATATTAAAATAATTAATAAAATTATCAATATTATTTACAAATAATTTCAAAATAATAATTTATTTCGTATTGAGTTTTCGTAGGTTTCCGTGTAACATTATAAGACTCGTTTCTATTTAATGTTTATATGATTTTGTATCAAAATAATTAAACAAATGTAAATAATAATAAAAATCTTAATAAAAAAAATAAAAGTATGTTCGAGAAGTATTTTAATTAATTAATGGGAGTACCATGTACTATGAACTATTACAATGATTTTTAATTATATGTTTTTAATTATCTATGACTGTCTTGTTGTTTACTTTATTTTGACGTCATTAGATTTTAAGTGATTATTAAGTGTTTTAAATTATTTGGATGATGTTTAATATTAATTTTATCATTGTGATGAATATGGCATGTGATTACTGAGTATTTCTCTTAAGTGTAAAACTATTGTGTGATTGGCAACTCTTATTAGTATTTTTGTAGTAGTATGTGTATGTGTGCGTCACACGAAATAAAGGTTTTGATAAAAATCGTGAAATGAAAAAACAATCCTACGTCTAAACTGTTGAGGTACGTTGATTAATTTCTTTAGGATTGGGTTTGAAATATTTTACCCTATATGCTATATGCATGCTGTAAAAGGAGCGCTGACACTTTCAACCTGTATACATAGTGTATATACCTAAGTTGAAAATAACTGGATATGATCTTGTCCATCATCTGTATTAGTTTGTGTAAAAATATAACAGTCAGTGGCAGACAGACAACGTACGGAACTAAGATAGGATTTATCGAAATTCCTGAAATTATCGAATTATACATTATAAAGTCCACGCAAGCAATGCTACCGGCGACAACTAGTTTCATTTACGTCAATAAGTTTTAACGTGGACTTGGTATTTTTAGTGCCTCTGTTCTGTATTCGTGTCCTAGTAAATTATTTATAATAAGATTTTTTGCCAAACTTAAAATACAAGGCGGAATGATGTGATTTATGTTGTTATATTTACTTTGATAAATGTATTCAAAAACTGTGTTGCTGTGTTGTTAATGTAAATTAATTACAAAGATCTTTGTTAATTGATAAGGATAATAATAGTTATATTTATATTAAAAGAGCATGTACAATAATTTTAAAGTAATTTAAATGAACATTTTATTGAGTAAATAAATATGTACATATAATAAAAATATATGTAGATTAGGACATTTAACAAAATACTTAATGTTTATATTAAAATAAATAGATTATAAATGCGATCTGTTGAGATGAGGGTATCGATGTCGATGTTTGTGGTTAGTTCTTGAGTGTTGTCTGATAACTCGCTTATAGAACTCAGCAGAGGCGCGAGGACGGCGGGTGCGTCTCGGGTCTTCGAAATCCACGTGGTAAAGTCCAAATTTCAGCCTGGAAAAGCATTCGAATATTTAAAATTTTGTTATTTTTTTATTTTCAGCCGATATTACCACAGTATTGCTAATGTAGCAATTATAAATACTAACTATGGAAGTCAAAGTTATTGTTCTATATTATTTCTATCTTTTCATTTTCATTAGAAATCATCAATACAAAATTTGCAGTAGCCAGAATTGGATATCAATATAAAAAATAACTGCATGTCTTTTATATTATAGAAGCAAATGTGCTTGTTACCTGCACTGCTATGAGGTAAATAAGAAACATTTATCAATAAAATAAGAAAAAAATAAATATTACTTGTATCCGAAAGCCCATTCAAAGTTATCCATCAGAGTCCACGCGGTATAACTCATCACATTAATATTATCTTCATTGATTGACAACAGAACCTGTAATTTATACAGTATAAAGGTGAATATAATAGTGAAAAAAATATTATGTGAACTTAACATAAAGAAAAACACCTGAGACTAAAACTCAAAAGTTTATAAAAATAAAATATTTGTGAAAGGAAAAAATAAAAATGATATATACTGTATTATCTATATTATCGTACCTGTTCCAAATGGTCTTTATAATATAAAACACGATTTATGTCTAACAAGTCAGGGTTAATATCCGCATAACCATTTTCTGTAATGAAAAATTCAAGATCCCCAAACTTTTCCTTCAGCCATCTGAGCATGTAACGTAGACCTTGTGGATAAATCTGAAAAATAGATTTTACCTTGTTTACTTAGGTATATATGGATTACCTACATAAAAGTATTGTCGCATTTTTTTTTGTTTTTGTTTACATTCTAACATTTAAAGTAATGTATAAGATCTGTTATTAAATATTCCTTATAGTACACTAATATTCTGCTCGTGGCTTCCGAAGCCCTGGTAGATGGACTACGGAAATATTTCATTATTTCCCTTTTTGCGGAATGCTTTAATATGTCTTTTACGATATTATAAATCTTAGACTTGATGTAAACGACCTTTAACCTTGAAAAAAGCTGCTGTAGGTTTGACTACTACTAGTTGTGGAGAAGACATGAGAAAAAGATGTGTTATTATATAATATATTACATGATTTACTTATATGAGTTAGATATTAGATTAGATATTAGGTGCCAAAGAAGCTTGTTGAGAACTAAATAAACAGCTCTCATCGCACAAAGCGAGAATTCATTAAAACGTCTTACTAGACGTTCCAATGAGCTGTCCTGCAGGACATCTCCCGCGGCCTATTGTCTACAAACACAGCACCAAGAATTGCACTGCTGAAGATAGGGACAGATTAAGAAATCTTGCAATCTCGCTTTCAAATACGAAAGACCGTTTATGCCTACGAACACTCCGACAGGAGATAGTGGTACACTCCTTCTCTCTTTAGAATAAGAAGAAGAAAGATAATGTAAATATATGTGTGGTAACTTACATAAAACCAGGTGGCACCTATTTTCCATTCTGGTCGAACAGAAAATACAATATCAAAGTCATAGTTCCCCTCCATAGGCCATATACCAACTGCTTCACCAGGCATTGCTTTGCGAACCGTGCGAGTTGTGTAGTAGTTGAAGCCGAAAAAATCATATGTTCCTAAAACAATTATATAAAATAAATAATCCTCCTTTGAATAAAAAAAAATACTCGGTGTTGTACACCATATATAGCAGGGTAGGCAGATCGAACCCATTTTTAAGATAGTCCGTTCCCCCACTTTACGCTCAATATTTGGGACATTGCGTGTTGAGTAGCAAATATCTACGCCGCGTTTAGTCTTGTTACTAGAGCGAGGTATTGAAAATAATTCATTACCTCGCGTGGAAGTCAAACACACAACCTTCGCACTTACAGTCAGACTCTGTGCTGCTGCACGGCCTCTCTCTTTTAATTCAACTATGTTATAAAAACTGTCAAAAATAATATATACAATACCTATTAAAGGTATTGTAATAATATACTACATTTAAAATTATAATATAACATTTTTATTTCACTGGATTTTCAAAAACAAAAAAATAACACGTTCATATAATAGTCTAACTTACCTTTAACAAATTCTTTTTCTTCTTGAGTGAAATCAGGCAATCGGGATTTTGACCATCCCTCCATCTTACTCCTCTCCCTGATATGCTTCTCTACCAGAGGGGGCCAACCGCCTTCTTTAGAGAATATGGGATATGTGTACATTCCTAGCTGTAAGTAAGGAAATTTATTTTATGAATCATAAATTATGGTGGAAACTATTTTTGAGTAATATATAGAAAAAAGGCTAGATGTCAGTCGTGCTACAGGAGCACATATTGTGACTGTAAACGCGACTGGTTGTGGGTTCGATCCCTACTCGAGGAAATGAAATATTTATTTAAATTTGTATTTCCATTTCTTCGTTGTTGTGTCGAGCCAAAACGCGGTGTTGAGTTCTGCCATTCAATATGCAATGCCTCCAGAATTCGCCGGAAAGTGGGGAACTGAGTATCATAACACTAGGTTCGTTCTGCCTACCCTGCCGTGTGCGGGATACAGCGTGAAGCTGATTTTTATTTATAAAGAAAAAATAATAATAGTACCACAAGTTCTCTTGCAAATTCCGCAGTTTCTTCGTCCTGCTCTTTTTCAGCTTCCATCCAAGTGAGAAAATTCGCAATGGATACTTTTCCTGAAAAATCAACATTTTTGTGTTATTGTAAATTTCTGTACTACTTATACAACAAACTTTTTTTTTTAAATAAAGCGAAACAAAGGAGCATCCTTTGTCCAAGGAATAGAAAATTTTGAAAGTATTTAAAAGATCAGACAGTTTATAAAATATAAAAAAAATATTTTACTTACCTTGATATTTAGGTCTAAACTCTTTATCATACATTCTCCAAGTTTTGGCGTGAGCCATTAAGACGTTCTTATTGCATACGTAGCTGCCAATTCCCGGGATGACAACTCCTGGTGCATGGATGCCGCTATTGAAAGAAAAATCACAAAAGGCAACTGGTTCGTTAAAAGTTATCCAGGTCTTAACGCGGTCAGCGAATAGAGCAAAGACTGCTCGAGCGTAATCATTAAACCATTCTATTGATTGTGGATTAGCCCATCCTCCTGGAAAATATAAAATGTTATAATTTTATTCTAAATAGTCATTTATAGGAAACAGTAGTATTTTTCTTTATTACTATAGTGAATTAAGAAAAAAAGGTCAGATATCTTTTAAATTGTTTCTATATTCTAAGCAACTGATTAAATTATGTCGTCAGAACATTGTGGTTGCTTGTTTTAGAACGCAAACGATATGTATATATTCCAAATTTGAAATTTGCGTTTTTACTTAATATGTTGGTTTAACGTTGGTGTACCATTTTTTTTTATTTTAGTAACTGCATTAGTCAATATTATCATTCACACGTTACTCACCCATATCCTGTAGGGACTGTGGTAGATCCCAATGGTACATGGTTATCACAGGTTCGATTTTCTTTGCAAGTAATGCATTTATAAGATTATTATAGTAATCTTTTCCATCTTTGCTAATTTTGTGAGGATATCCTAACGGCATTAGTCTGGTCCAAGATAAGGAAAATCTAAAAATAAATAAGTAAATATATATATATATATATATATATATATATATATATATATATATATATATTCTTTTATGACTCAGACGTTCTAATATTTAACTGAAATTTTAAATCAATTGTCTTCATTTTTACCTATAGAAATGAAGTCCCAACTCTTCGGCCATTTCCACATCCCTTTGCCAGTTATTGTAGCTATCACACGCAATATCTGCAGATGAAAAGTCTTGGATTCTTTCCGGCTTCGAGTGGATGAAGTGATCCCAAACACTTGGGGATTTATCTGTTGACATTGTTATTATAAATACATGAAATTTCTGGATGTGGAAATTTAACATTGCAGTTATTAAAATTAAGAACGGATATGAATTATTTTTAATATTTAAAAAATCGGTTAAGTGCGAATTGGACTCGCCCACCGAGCCTTCTGTACCAAATTCATGATTGAAGATCATCGGGATGTACAACTTATAAAAGTTTACAAACTTAAGTTTGCTCTCATTTTGTATGAAACGAACTACAAATATAACTTTGTAATTATTATTTTTTAATAAAAACCTAATATTCATTTGATTTTTCGATTTTTTTCTGTCATTTGTATTGTAAGTTCTTACTTGGTGTCAATTTTCATAGATCCACGGAATTACTGAATTTCATACAAAATGCAGCAAAATCAATGCATAAGTGCCCGTATCTATTGATTGCGTAGATTTAGAAATTTGATTTATTCTGCGCTTCAAGAGATTATATTAAATGATTTGATATTAACTTCAACTTGATACCTCCACGCGATCACGACAGACGGCCAGAAGAACAGCGAAGTGGTCTCCTTATAGGATCACTTTGTTGTTTTTTTTTGAGGTACGGAACCCTAAAAAAACGATTATGTCATTTGACTTACCGCTAATGTTCCAACTGCCTTCTATTTGGTAAGCCGATGTTGCGGCACCAAACTTAAAGCCTGGAGGAAACTTGTAACTCGTTACAGCGATGACGCTGATTAAAACACTGTAAAGTGAAATTATTACAATAAGCTTTTTGTAACTATGTACGGTTAAATGAAATATAAAATTTATAGGTAAATTTATTAAAAATATATTTTCGTATTGTAATTAGTTATCTATTTTCTTGTTATTAAATTTACTTTAATGTATTTTACTAACTACAATACTAGCGTCTTGGGCCACATTACGGAGCTTTTTCTCATTTGACTCTGGCGAAGCGCCCCCAAACGCGTCTCAAACATGACAAGTGTTACGGCTGAATAGTCCCTTATTTATAATGCATTTGACTTTATCCTCATGAGGTAAATTCACCTCATTTCGAAAAATATGAAATTCCCATCATTTTCCTGTCAATAAGTGCTGAGAATTTTCATGATCATCTTTGATCTATAAAAAGTTACATCCAATTTTTATTTAATATATTTTAAATATATTTTTTATAGATAGCTAGGTATAACTCGTGGTGGAGGTAAATTTTACAATTGTATAATTTTTTTTTTTATTAATAAATATTTCCATATTTAGGTAGTGTTTAAAAATATTCTGTACATTCGTTTGACATACATTTCCGAAATAATTGGAAATTAAGCTTCATTAAAGAGGCCAGCCGTGGCACAAATGCATAAGCGTGCGACTGTATTATCTGACAAATTGTGGTTTCGATACCCAATAGAGGAAATGAAATAATTAATAATATAGTTTGGTTCGCTCTGGTATTGAGGCAAAGCACGGCGTTGAATTCAGCTACTCAACACGCAATGCCTCCAAAACTCCGCGGAAAAAGTAGAACAAAAGTGTTATTATCGGAAAGAAGTTTATTAACAATAGGTCCGAGGTTCCCTCTGCCTACTCTGCTATATTGCTATATGCGGGATACAACGTGAAGCTAAAAAAGTTTAATAAAAGGATGCATTTTACAACTCAATGCTAAGCTGAGAGACTGTTGGGATTCTATTTCTAATCAGCAGAATGCTAATAAATTTGTAATATTTTGGTCAGTCTATACAACTGAGATTATTGTCATTATTCAAAAGTTGTAACCAAAGTAATGGCCGGGCGAATTTTCTTAACTTATGATGTCCAGAATAATGATCTTCGTTCATAAACTTTTTTTATATTTTCAGTAATATGTCTCCAAGTAAAGTGAAGATAATTGATTAGAGGTACGCGATGTCCCAATTTGCTTAGTGCGGCGTGGACTTCTGCCATTCTACACATAACTCGGAGGAAAGAAATGTGTGTCTTAACACTATTTTCTCTCTGTTTAGCATGATATAAGGAATAAAATGTGTAGCTGAAAGAGAAAATTACCTTTGTAACAGAGTATCTTTGGCAATAGGTTCTTACTGGGTATATTACTACAGAAAGGGTAAAGCGTGAAGGTTATACCGTCACTCAGTGCAAGCTACCAAAAAATATATTTATTAATTAATAAAAGGAAAATGTGAAACACTAATAAAGATATTGTAATTGCACAATTGGAATAACAAATTAACTGCATGAGGCCATACATGTAAACTTATTAATTTTAAGGTAAAATCTTCAAAATGTAGCCTTATGACGTAATATTTAAATGCTTGTTGTTTTGATAATTTTTCATAGTATAAGTGCAGATGAATGATTGTTTTACGTCATTCGAATACCTAAGTATGCAGGTTATTTCTATTACGTTCAACTTTTTATACGTTTTCTAAATAAGTATTTTTCTTTCCTGTGTGTGGAGTATTTTGTTCTTATACTAAAGTTAGATTTAGTTTCAACTATCCCAAACAAAAAAAAACAAATCAGTGTTTTTACCACATAGCAGGATAAACAACGGGAACCCAGTAGTATGATGCTTTTCATCCAATTTTTTCGAGACATTACAATGTACGAGCGAGGTAATATTTTTATTACTTTTATATAATCATTTCTTCAAATAGAAATCGAACCCACAATGATCGTATTTATAATCAGATATCGTCCCACTGCGAAACGATAGCCTCTTTATCCGATTACATTGAGTATTGTGAGAGATATGCGCAATAATAAAAAAAACATTTCGTAAGCCAAAGATGAATCACGAGAATTGTTTGTTTACAAATCATTAATGAATGATACAAATGTATGTATGTACATTCACGTCGTCACAACAAAGAGAAAAAAACCCAAGCAACAACAATAATTGATGAAGTACAACAAGTTCCTTAATAGCGAGAAACATAAAAGTTATGAAGCTTATATTATTTATACGTGTATATATATGTATATATTGCAATAATTACGATATTTTTCCTTTAAGGTTCCTGCGGTTTTTGAACGGTTAATTTTTAAAGATCGAAGTTCAGTTGCTTTACTGAACTAATAATGTGTTGTGGTTTTGCGTGAACCTTGTTTTATTGTTTTAGCTTCACACCGTACACCGTATAGAGCGAGTTCCGTACTCTTCGTCCTATTTTCAGGATGTTGCGTGTTGAGTAACGATTTTTGTTAATTATATCACCAAAACATAATTTAAGTAAATTTATGCAACAATTATACCATATTAAGTAAACGATGTTCATATATATATAAAAGGACATGTACCTGACTAACTAACTGCTGTGCATGTGAAATTTGGACAGATAATTATTTTCATAATCTGGACATCCAATAAGGAGGGATTTTGAAAAATTTTAATCCTAAAGGGATGAAATAGGGGTTGAAAGTTTGTATGGAAAAAAAATTAAAACGGCACCGATTTTAATGAAATTTGAAATTCAGATTCTTAAAAATATTTCATTGGACACGTTTTTCATGGTTTTTTACAATTCACTCCCTAAGGGTTCAAATAAGGGGTTGAAAGTTTATATAGAAAAATCTTTAAATCGCTATCGATTTTTATAAAAATTTAAATTCAGACTGTTAAAAATATTTTATTGAACACGTGTTTCGTGGTTTTTTTAGAGTTCAGTCCTAATGGTGCAAATACGCGGGTGAAGCTGCGCGCGCCCACTAGTATCGAATAAAATACTTTTACAGTAAGCAGTAGCTTTCTGTCACTGATGAGTGGCGGAATTCAACTTCAACAATCTGTGTAAATATCATGAATATAATACATATATTTCTATGCATAATAAATAAAGATAACGAAAACAACAAAAAAACATTACATGTGAATTCAAAGTGCACGAGGAAATAATAATAATTTAATGGCAAAACTTGTGTAGTCAAAAATATATCATAAAATAAAGATGAGATATGTTATTTAATTTAATTGTAGCTTGATACTTAATAAGAAAACGTATAAAAATGGGAACGTAGCGGAATTTGAACCTTTTTATTTAATAAATTGCAAGACAAGTATATATTTTTATATTAGAAAACATAAATAAGTTGTAACAAGCGTATAAAAATTTCAACGCAGCTTGGCAATAACGGTTCTTTTTAATGCACTACTTATATGTCCGCGTTATTCTTGCACAAGGAAATGATCGATGTTCTAAACGATTTATATCGTTTTCTCTTTTTATTTCCTGGTGGTTTTTTCATCTGTCTGTGGTCGATTTTGATTCATTAAAATATCTCGACCTCCATCATATTTTTTTTTGTAATTGCAATATGTTTAAGCTGCCATTATTTTTTAAAAATAAGCAAATTTAATGGTTCAAATGACAGAGCTTATCATAATATTTACATATTATGAGCTTATCATAATAGTTCAAATTAACTCAAACGACATAGTTTATTATTTTGATGAAAGGCAGAATATATTAAGCGACTAATCTTAAAATTTAAGAAATAGGATAAATGTGTCATGTGTAAACAAGCACACAATGCTAAAAATAGTGTTTTGAAAATCCGCTAAGTGACACAATAAAAAAATGAGTGGTTACACTAAGTCGCTAAGACTTAGTGATAAAATATGAGAATTTCTGTCGGTTGATGCAATGGACTCAAGAATGAAAGCAAAGTACTTAGAGTAAGTTCAAGCGCCAAAATAGTGTTCAGAAAATTATGAAAAAGAGCTCAAAAGACAGAGAAAAACCACTGATTCTAAATATGTAAATAACCTAATATCGCAAAAAACGTTTAGAACAATTAGCATTACAGCCGTCGATGTCTAAAAAACTAGATATCAACATTACTGACACTTTTTCAATTCCAATAAAGTATAAGTAAAGCGTCTTACGTCGCTATTATACGAGTAAAATAATCTTTTTAAAGAGTGAGCATCACTCTTTAAAAGGATTATTGCCAATATATCGTATAATCACCTAAAATAAATACTACATTTATTACATCATTTTGTATCGTAGTCTATACAAAATGATCAGTTTCTTAGTACTCAATAAAATAAATCGAAATTTTTATATTAATTTTCTAAGTGTGGAATAACACTTTAAAAATGTTTAAAAATTTAAAAAAATAGTTTCTCTCTTGCCAAACGATAATTCTTAGTAATTATCTTTGGGTAGCGGAAATTTGTAAAAAATGTCCCTACAGAGATGCTAACAACATAAATAAGTTGTAACATGCGTATAAAAATTTCGACGTAGCTTGGCGAGAACGCATGGCTTAGTGGTCAGAGCGCCTGGTCGGTTTCCAGGAGGCGCAGGTTCGAGTCCCGCTGCGTTCAAATTTTTATACGTTTTCTAAATAAGTATGGCACAACATACATCTTGCAACTGTGAAATTTACCATATTGTTTTTACTAAGAATCTTCCGTTCACATAAAGGCAGACGTGAAACGACAACAAGAGCCTGACTAGACAGGGAAACGCCTATTTAAAAATATAAATATTACCTATGGGTTTTGTAAATGTCATCGTGCGGTTAAACACGCCCAGCCACGTCACGCCATCACAACAACGTGATGTACGTCATATATAAATAAGTAAAAGAATGCACACGTGCCAGGGCACGCATGCATGAATAAGGGAAGGTTCACAATAATTTTGATTCTTAATAAACATATATTTTTTAAGTAATTCTTCAACCAATTAAATCTTTACCAGGAACTCCGCAAAATTTAAAGGGATCCCCACTGTTAATGCTAATAAACCATTAGGCTTGTTTTTTTCTTTTTAGTTTTATGCATTCGAAATTTTAGTTTTTTTAAATTATTTTTTAATTTGTTTTCATGAATGTAGAGATGACAATTTTTTATTAAGATTTGATCAAGAAAAATGATACGTATCAATTTCTGATGGAAGCCTCATTTATTCATAAGACCGTTAGTATCCTTATGTTAATTTGGCGATTCAAAAGCGCTTGTTTATTTAAATTAAGAATTCGAATTTTGTCATGTTATTGTCGTCTACACCACGATTGGTGGTGGTATTGGGTTCAATTCGTACTAAAGATGAAATAATATAAAGTGTGGAAAAATAATATTTATTGAGATCGACAGCGGGACAGCTTTAACTAAACACGACAGTTCTAGCTTCGATTTTCGCTCGGGTCATGAATATTTTTATTTCCTCGCTCTAGAATATAAGATAGAGCGCAGCATTGAGTTCCGCTACACGCAATTTCTGGATGGAAAGTTAGGCACGGAGTATTTTAACACTAGGTTCCCTTCGCCTGTTATAAAGATATAGATAGGACATCAAAATTATAATTATAATTTTAATCTCCTAAATATACTTTTCACACTAGCAAAATTAATATTATTGATTTTGTTTAAGGCAAAATATTAATATTAATATTATAATTTGTTACATTGTAATACAACTTTAATGAATATTATATCTTTTAGTCGGTTCTTTTGAAGAATATTAACCATTGTTTTTAAAAATAGCTCAGTATCCTATAGGTAGTATATATTGTAATAGAAAAGGGAAAATCCCCTTCACATATTTAGCAGGAAGTCCCTAAAGAGGATCCAGCTAGTTAAGACGTTGTGGCGCAGTGGGACAGCTTCTAGCTGTGAACTCTATGTTATGATGATTGTAGGTTCGATTTTCTTTTCGATAATGAATTACATTTGTTATTCTGCTTTGGTAGATAATGAAGCGCAGCGTTGAATTTCAAACACAATACACAATATTTCGAATTCGGTAAGAAAGAGATGGAATATCTTGATATTAATTTCACTCTGCCTTTTTTGAATGTATGCGCTAATTTTGTATCTACTTGTACCTACTGTAAGTTATAACTTCTTGCTAAATATTATAATTTTACGTTAGTACCCTATAGGTTTTGAGGCAGCGGCGAATTTTATAGAACGTGCATCAAAAACGAAGTATGTATAAACTTCTATAGTATTTTTTGATTGTGTTGCCTTACAATTTTTGATTTTTATGGTCCAAAGGAGTATAGACATGGATATTTGATATTAATTTCAGCTTATCAAGCTACTGCTGCTGCTTCCACGCGATCTTAACAAAAATGCCCTTGACAGATGGATAACCAAGTGATCGTATATGGGTTCCGAAAACCTGAAAATAGCCTGTTTCAAATGTAGCCTGTCTGCTGCATTTGAAATTGATTGATCGTGTGACTATAAAAACGACAGCTAGTGGGTTCGATTCCCAATAATGAAAAATTTTGTATTTTTAACGAAACGAAGCGCGGCGTTGAGTTCCCCTACTCAATACGTAATGCCCCCACTCTATACTAATAAAACTGATTTCTTGTAGACCGAAAATAATGTAAATTAGCAAAAATTGAGAACTTACAGTACAAATAAAGAAAAAATAAATAAATTAGCTTCACGCTGTATCCCGCATACAGCAGGGTAGGCAGAGGGAACCTAGTGTTAAGACACTCCGTTCCCCACTTTCTGCTGAATTCTGAAGGCATTGCGTGTTGAGTGGCAGAACTCAACGCCGCGCTTAACCTCGACACCAGAGAGAAGAAATGGAAATATAAATTTAAGTGAACATTTCATCTCCTCGAGTGGGGATCGAACCCACAAGTAGTCGATTTTACAGTCACACCTCGTGCCGCTACGCCACGACTAGCCTAAAATCAAATAATAAGAAAAAATTAAAAAAAAAATAATAAATAGGTGCGAGTTGAAATTCCTCTACGTTCAAATTTTTATACGTTTTCTAAATAAGTGTTTTTTACTTTCCTATATGTGGAATAGCACAAAGATGTAAAAAAAGGTCCAGATAATTTAACATTACTTATTAGCCTACTCGATTCTTTGATTTAGATATGAGGCAATAAGATCAAGGCAGTGCCCTGTATATCTACCATAATAATATAATTTTAGTAACAAAGTTTTATGGTCTACACAATCAAATACTCCAATGACATTTTGTGACTTCTCCTGCGCCATAAATGTGCTTTAGGAGTGCAGGATTCGCACCTGTAGTAGAAGCCTTTGAAACCATATTGTTCAATATGGAAACAATTGTTAATATTTAAGAAAATTGAAAGCTGTTTAAAAAGTATGTTTTCACATATTTAAGTTAAAGACGGCAAAACAGAGATCAGAATATAGTTTCTTGGGTCAAATCTATCTCCACTTTTGTAAAGCACACTATTTTGCTATTAAGTCAGAAAAAGTATCGAATTCTACAAAATTTTTAAAATAAAAGCTAGGTAATGAGCAATATTAGTAATCATAATAATAGTTTTAAGCACTTTAAAAGACACGCTAGAGGGCATCAGTCCCCCGTTTTTCTCAAAATAAGAATATAAGTCTTAATTTGAAAAAAACCGGGGACGTTTTGATAATTTCATCTGGTGGTCTGGCGGTGGTTCTTAAATACAAAATGTTGTCTACAATTATTACATGATTTTTTAGTATCAATACAGCTTTCGAAAGAGATGATAGCAGTTAACTAACATGTTACTTCAATAGATATTTCAAAAAAAAATCTACAGTATATGCGACTATATCTGATCTATATCTGAATGTAAAAATAAATTGAAAACTTTTCATTTATTAAGTTCACTGTCAGCTCTAGATCTCCCAGTTATAGTCGCAATAGCATCCCATGTAGCTTTATTTTTTTTATTTTTTTTATGGAAAAGACAAGGCAAACGAGCGTTCGGGTCACCTGATGGTAAGTGATTACCGCCACCCACGACTCCGTGCAACACTAGAGGAGCTACAGGTGCGCTGCCTGCCTTTAAGGTTGGTTGGTTGCCGGAGCCCGGCATTATCTGATGCGAAACGCAGTGGCATAGAGCCACTACTTCACGCCGGTTTTAAATGCCGGGGATGGTAATGATCCGGTCGAGTCTGCCCATGCGTGTTGCCATTGCTGGCGACGTGACTCTACCACACGTACTTTAGTCGCCTCTTACGACACCACCAGTACCAGTATTATTTTTTAGATTTTATTACTAGATTTTATTCCTAGATTTCAAAACTTTTGCCCTTAGCCTGGACATACATTTTTAAATATTTTCGAAAGTAACTGCCAGGCCATCTCACTTGATTTCAAAACCGCAACCCAGCGGTAGGTTAAGTAAACCAAAATAGCACCAGTTGAGCGGCCATGGCGAAAGCATCCTTCAGATAAACCAGGAGACCAGAGAAATGACAGCGACAGGCTTGTTGTTATTTAGATCGGGACCGTCGCCTTTTTTTTGTTATCTAGTGGTGCTCTTTATTGGTATACATAATAATAATAATATAAAAATAGCCTTTTATTAATTTAAGAAAGTATTTTATATATTCATTCTAAAATGTACATTTTTAAATGTATATTCTAAAATGTTAATTAGTTAAACTTAAGGAAATAAAAACTACCTGGAGAAATATATTAACTTTATCAGGCCAGTCATGGCGCAGGAACACAAACGTGTGACTGTCAACGCGACAGGTTGTAGGTTCGATTCCCATTCGAAGAAACAAATCTATACTTCTATACTAATATTATAAAGACGAAAATTTCGTATTTTTGTATGTATGTTTGTATTGTTTTCACACAAAAACTACCAGACCGATTCCAAAAATTCTTTCACCACTAGAACGCTTCACGCTGACCACCATAGACTATATTACATGTTCAAAACAAATTGTGATCCCTAATAAAAATGCAATAATGTAACCCAACAACAGAAATTGATCTTAAAAATTATATCATCGCGTGCGCTGCGAAAACTATAGATGAGAGTATTATAGAACGCATCAATATCTATAAAAAAGTACGCGATACCATGTGTCCAACTACTGTAGTTATGCCAATAAAACAACTTTTTCATATTTTATAAGTTGACAAAAGTGCTGACAATAAGCAAACATGTTATTCATACCTCTGCATTAATCCTTATCCCATTAAATTATATTTTATTAAAGATAATTTCAATACCTGTAAAATACTTTTTAAATTAATAAAATCGGACATTCCTTTCAAAAGATATAACGAATTTAAAAATATCGATCTAAAGAAAATCATGTAATAATAAAAAATACAATACAATGTATGGCCTCGCGCTGCGTAGCGGGGCTCTACGGGGGTGGGGGGAGGTCAGAAATTATGAAGACAATCGATTAGATTTTTTGTTTCTTTATTTGAATTGAATAGGCCGTAATACCAAAATAAAACCTTATATCGCGTATGCTGTGGAAATTATTGATAATAGAGTTAAGTGATGTACTACAATTTTCTAGAAGACGTCAATATCTACAAAAAAGCTTACGGTACCATGTGTAACTGTTAGAACTATGCCACAATGACTAATTTTCAAAGGAAAATTATTAGAACAGAGCCGCCATCGTAGTACAGAGGGACATCTAATATATATATATATATATATATATATATATATATATATATATATATATATATATATATATATATATATATATATATATATATATATATATATATATATATATAATTAAAAAGAGTGTGTAATTCCTCTATAGATATACTGTTTATATTCTGTCATAATGAACATTTTTAAACTTTGCATACAAATTGAAATAAATACATATACTACGGGATCGTAGTATATGTATTTATTTTAATTATTATTACCAGTATAGTAGCGATACTAATGTGGTATATATAGATACCACATTTCATATTTTTTCGCCCTTTAGTGTAAGTTGTAAGTTCGCCTTTCAGGTGGAAAACATGGACAATTTATTAATTTGCGAAAATTTTTAGCTTAACTATAAAAATGTTGGTAGTTTTTATAATTGTAATATAATTAAACAACTTTCAGCAGCATATTAAATATTTTCATTTTTCCGTTCTGGTAACAAAAAGCTCAGCGTTAAGTTCCGCCACTCAACATAATGCTTCCAGAATTCAGCGTGTAACTGATATCCCAAACACCTTTGAAAATATTGTTTAATAAATAATGCCTTGGCTCGTGATGTGTCTAGTGGTTAAAATCGTTTATAGTTGTGAACGTGAAGAATCCAAAATCTTTTAGAGATTCAGAGGTAACAGTGTTAAGAATTTTATATATGCCATTAGAAGGCTCGCTTTAATAAAATATTTGCCATCAGAAGTTTATTCAAATAACTGAAACTCGAGAATATAACATTGTCATAACTCGAAGCTCGTTCGAAGAAAAGCCAAGAGCGCGTCCTATCTTCCTCTCCACTATAACTGCGAACTAGTTCCGCCCCTACCCCGTGAATTCCTAGCAGACTGCGGCTGCAATAGTCTTATTGAACTCTCCGGGACGTTTGTGTGTGATCTTTCTAAAGGTATTTGTTACGCTTGTTTATATTAAGATTGTCTTAGAATGGTGATTCGTGATGTTGATTGATTTGTGAGATCAATATAAGTCGGTGGAACGAACACACTACCGCAAGGCGGCCGATATGTTAAATAAACACTCGGCACACATCCCACAGTCGTGTCTCGAACCGTAGGCGGATACTACTACATACACCAGAGTTCCAGGACATAAAATAGCACCACATACCCGTATGAGACGGGCGGACACTACTACATACACCGGAGCTGGGACATAAAATAGCATCACACACCTACTAATCGTATACCAAGTCGTAGAAGTGATATACAATATATCAATGACCAACGCCATACAAGCATAGCTTACGTACCCCGAGCGTACTGCGAGACGGCATCAGCCACGACATAGTTAATGTCGCAATAACAATTCGCATAAGCCCATCAGCCCGCGACGTCAAGCAACATTTGATATTATAATAATGGTCAAAGATCACTTTGAAAAACAATATGTGTCGCTCCTACACATATATTGCAGTTATAAGAAATTCGATCCTAAAAGATCGTGCCATTATAGGCTTCGAATTAATATATTATATTTATAATAAATTTGGTACGAGTCTTTATGTGCATCATTGTATACTGTACTAGTGTGTATTGAGGCCAGTCGTGGCGCAGCGGCACGAGGTGTGACTGTAAAACCGATTGGTTGTGGGTTCGATCCCCACTCGATGAGATGAAATATTTACTTAAATTTATATTTCCATTTCTTCGCTCTGGTGTCGAGGTTAAGCGCGGCGTTGAGTTCTGCCACTCAACACGCAATGCCTCCAGAATTCGGCAGAAAGTAGGGGACAGGAGTGTTAACACTAGGTTCCCTCTGCCTACCCTGCTGTGTGCGGGATACAGCGTGAATCTGATAAAAAAAAAAAAGTTATGCAATAGGAAATTGAATAATTCTGTACTGTGTTGTTAGTGATATTTAACAGCACTAAAATATATAAAGTTACTATTATGTATAATTAAATTGATAATAACATATTTTTTTATTTTAAGACCTATAAACAATATGTTATCCTCAATTAAATTATAGCTAATTAATGACACATTGATTTATAAATAATATATAGACAAATACATTTACTTTAATGATTGTATCAAGTTAACGTATAAAAGTTGTTCATTTGACAGTATGTCATAATAATTATAAAAAGACAGTTTCGTTGGTCATGTTCAGTCGAATAAACTAAACAGAATGTGACGCTGCTCGTTTTATTATTCCCATATTCAAACCACTACTGGAATACTTCAGAAGTGGGATGATGTGGAAATATATAATAACCACGGCCTACAAACTTTGAAGTCATTTTTTTTTCTTATCTACCTACAATATCATTGCTGATCCGTATCCACGTACGAGTATACCTACCCTGGAAGATGAATGAATCTTTCTGGTCAACCCAATCTCGAGACGAAGAACTCCACTTAACAACAGAAGATTGAGCCATGATGATGGGACAACTACGCATTATATATACATTAATCTTTGGTTATCTTCAATTTCTGGTCTTTTTACATATTTCAAGAATATGCTTAAGCAGTAAACGTTGGACGTACATAGTATACAAAAGATATTACAAATAATCGCACGTTTTTAACAAAGACAAAGACGAGTATAAGAGTAATGATAAATTACGATATTATTATGATTATCTTGTAATGAAAGTGTATATTGTAATTATGATAGCAAAGAAGTATATTTGCAAAAGAAATAGGTATATCAATTCTAGGCATTTTATTAAGAATATTATTTGTACGTGAGGGTAACTCATTAAATTATAGCGGTTTCCGAGCTAGGTTGAAATCCAAGAAGTGAAGACATTAATATTATACTATGTTAATACTATAGGTACTTCTAGCCGTGTGATCCCGGCTTAGAATAGGATCACCCTGGTACTGGTGGTGTCGTAAGAGGCGACTAAAGTACGTGTGGTAGAGTCACGTCGCCAGCAATGGCAACACGCATGGGCAGACTCGACCGGATCAATACCACCCCCGGCATTTAAAACCGGCGTTAAGTAGTGGCTTTATGCCACTGCGTTTCGCATCAGGTAATGCCGGGCTCCGGAGCCCAACCCCCACCCCTCCCTGGAATATGATAGCGGCACGTAAAGACAAACTACCCCAGGAGGGTACCAGCTCCTCCGGTGCTGGAGAATCCCTCCCTGAGTCTCAAAACTCAGGCCGCCCTTCGAATTCTGGGGAGGGCACAGTACCGCGCAATAGACAGGGCAAACGAGACGTACGCTCCACGGCAACCTCTTCCACGCTTAACGTGGACTTTTGCGATATCAGGGGTCTACATTCCAACCTGAATGCCGTCCACCACCATCTCGAGACGGCACGGCCGGCCTTGTTATTCCTGACGGAGACTCAAATTGCCCTACCGAGCGACACAGCATATCTCCAATACCCCGGCTACAAAATAGAACATAATTTTATGCCTCATGCCGGGGTCGCTGTGTATGTAAGGGAGGACCTAAGTTTCCGTCGTCTTGCCCATTTTGAAGGTCGGGACCTGTCTACCATCTGGCTCCGTGTTGACTCGGACGATCGTGCCCGAGTCTACGCATGCCTTTACAGGTCCCACAGTGGTAATGCAGAAACGGATCGTCTCATGGAGCACATTCAATCGGCTATCGACGATATGCTCTCACAGATCCCCTCCGCTGAGGTCGTGATACTTGGCGATTTTAATGCGCACAATGCCAGTTGGCTTGGATCACGCACCACCGACCACGCGGGCTGCATTTGACCTTGCTATGGCGAACGGATTGTCCCAATTGGTTGAGTCGCCTACGCGACTCCCGGACGTGGACAACCACAATGCCTCTTTATTGGACCTTCTGCTGACTTCACATCCGGAACAGTACCAGGTTGTCGTCGATGCCCCTTTGGGTCTTCTGACCACTGCCTGGTACGGAGTGTCGTGCCCATTAAGCGTAGCGGCAGCTGCAGATCACCCGCAACTCGTCGTGTCTGGCACTACAAGTCAGCAGATTGGGATGGGATGCGTACATTTTACTCATTTTATCCCTGGGGGCCGGTTTGCTTCTCTTCTGATGATCCTAGTACCTGTGCCGCTGCTGTTGCCGACGTGGTTCTACAGGGCATGGAACTTTATATTCCTAGCACTGTAGTGCCAATCGGTGGCAAGTCACAGCCTTGGTTAGATACGTCTTGCAAGCTTGCTGCCTCTAGCAAAAGCGAGGCATATCAAATCTGGGCTGAGGCACTGGTTACTAAGGATCCGGAGGTCAAAACCTCAAAAAGGAAGTATAACCGAGCCTCTAGGTTCTTTAAGCGGCAAATTGTCAGAGCAAGGTCCGAGCATATCGCCAAAATTGGCGAGAAGCTTGAGAGCTACCCGTCCGGAACTCATCAGTTCTAGGCGCTCTCAAAGGCGGCACTTGGCAACTTTAGCCAGCCTTTGCTTCCGCCATTACGCACGGAAAATGACATCTTGGTCCACACGGCAAAAGAGAAAGCCGATCTC